>PVJA010002687.1:0-15624 GCA_004027025.1 Myocastor coypus | reverse complement strand
AGATTTGTTTTTAAACAGTACAATGTCTTCTTTTTGTATAGTTAACACTACCGAATGTGTCTTTAGATAGTCCTGTCCTGGTGGTATTTTCAGTAGCCACTAACCTTGCCTGGTACAGTATGGGGGTTGTAAATTGGCATGGAAATTTAAAGCAGGTTCTTGTTGATGCACAGCACAAATTAGTTATATATGGGGACGGTAGTTTTTCATCTTCAGTTGTTTCTGATGCAGCTTATATGAAATAATTGTTGTTCTGCTAACTGAAATACCACTCTGTAATTGCAAAAAGTTGCAACTGTTTCGTTGACATTCTGAATGCTTCTAAGGAAATACAATTTTTTTTATCAAAAAATAAAAATAAAAAAAATAAAAGGGCCCAGGGGAAGGGGGGAGGGCCTAGGATGTAGCTCACTATGATGGCCTTGGGTTCAGTTTCTAGTAGACGGCATTGGAGGAGGGGACTGGGACCAAATAACTGAACAAATGAATCTGCTTGGTTATATATATATATATATATATATATATATATATATATATATATATACATACATACACACACACACACACACACACACACATTTTTTTAAATTTAATTTAATTTAATTTTATTTTTGGTCTTTTTGAGACAGTCTCGCTATGCAACTCAGGCTGGCCTTGAGCTCACTTTTGTAGCCCAGGCTGGTCTCGAACTCGCACCAATCCTCCTGCCTCAGCCTCCCGAGTGCTGGGATTACAGGTGTGAGCCACCGCGCCCGGCTTGCTTGGTAATATATTTGCGTGGATCCTCCTTTCACATGCCCTAAATTCTGGCCAAATACCAAAAAACTAGACAAATTACTTGGATAAGTATTCTTGGCTTCTAACAAAAATATTCTGATTTATAATTTTTTCTATAAATTAGAGACATTAGTTGGAGAAGACCTGCTTATAGTTTTCAACTTCTACCTGTGGTGAGTCAGAGAATAAATATATTTTGACATTACTCCAAACACTACGGGTGCATAGATCTGGAAGGCCCCTTTAGCTGACTAGTAGAATATGCTGGACCATACACAGTTACAACTAGCTTTTGCTTTAAATGGAGGAAGACTATTGAAACTAATTTATAGTGTTATCTTGACTCTGAATCAGACCTGACTACATTCAAACTCCAAAGCAATCTCACAATTGCCTCCTGGTAATTATGAAAGTTCAGTGAGTGGAACTGTTGGAATTCACACAGTGCTGGCATACACAGGCACAAACAACCAAGGCAACCTCTCCAGATGTGAAAACTGGCATATCCTGTACCCAATCCTAGGCATACAGCCATTTTCTTAGGGACACACAAGAGAAATGTACACACGTCTATATGTGGATGTGCTTGTGCACAGCCGTGCTATACTCACTACTCACAGGAATGAAAGCCTAGAATCAGTCAAGTGTTCAGGAATGGGAAAGTGGACCATCAGCAGCAGCACAGCCACACAGCAGATGGTGCATTGCAAAGACAAAGCATAGTGCATAGCAATGTATGACAACAGGCACACGCTTCATAGATAAATGCAAAGGACCATGATCCCTCTGTGACACTTGGAATGAGCCCAGGGGCCATGGTGTCTCAGTGAGAAGAGCAGCTCCTTGGACCTACAGCTTGGGGATCTGAGCACAGTGACACCAGTGGTCTGTTAAAGCTCACCAGGAAAGTACACAGAATCTGTGCCTTTTCCATCTCAATGACAATTATGAAAATATCTTGTCAAAGATTTTAAAAAGCAACAAACAAGTCTTATCTTGCATTGAATGATCATTCCCTTACAAATTTGCTGTAAGAAAAGCCTATTTTGGTTAGAACAGGAAGAGAAAAATGACCTATTTTTCTCTGAAAGACTATTTTTATCAGCATGTTTGTTGGCACTGGCTCACTGGGAGAATATCTGTCTAAGCTAGTTGCAAATCATCCCAGCCTTTGCTGTCACAGAAGGCAGCACAGTGGCACTGGTCTCACTCAGCATCAGATGGTACTCAGTGGGAACCTGGTCATAGCAGGCAGCAAGGTCACACAGGCTCCTCACATCACACATCAGGACCTGGAATGTGAAGAGGAACAAGAGAAGCACGAGATGCGAGACAGCGTGGGTGAGGAGCCAGGCACACCAACAGCTATTACACCAAGATGTAATTAGAATAGACACACATGCATCCTGTGGCCCATCTCCTACTTACACACAGACCTGGACTTCCCTGAAGTGCTCTGGGCACATTACTGTTTTTTTTTTTTATTTTTTTTTTATTTTTTTATTTTTTTTTCATTACTGTTGATATGATGCTTTAAGAGAAACAAACACCAAGTGGAGACAGTGCACACTTCCCCTTAAATGTCTGTCCCCAAATTTGTGGAAATTTTTGTTTTCAGCTTTTATTTTTCATCTTATGAAAAAGTGTCTCACCACATTGCTCAGGCTGGATGTGAACTTCTAGACTCAATCAATATTCCTGCCTCAATCTCCAGAGCTAGGAATACTGCAGGCATGATCCAAGGTGCCTGGCTTAGGAACTGACTTTTAAATAATTACTGTCGCTGAAAAAATTAATCTGTGACCTTCATTCTGGTAAGCATCTGTATCCCAATGTGTGTGTGTGTGTGCACGCGCGCGCGTGTGTGTGTAGAACCAAGAATCAAACTCATGACCTTACACTTAGAAGGCAGGCACTGTGCCACTGAGCTATACCCCTGGCCCGAGCATCTGCATCTTTTGACAATAGAACCCTGGAGAAAATCAGTACACCAATCAGCTAGACAGAGAGGGACTAAGGCAAATATCTTGTACTGGAAATGTTAATGTCTAAGACTATCTCCACATATATCACTTAGACCAAGTGGTAAGGTCTGATGGAGCTACTAGCAAATTCCATAGTTGCAATTTAATAAGCATGTATATGGCTAGGAACACACCTATAATCCCAGCATTTGGAGGCTGAGGCAGGAGGACTACTATTTTTTTTTTTTTAAAGAATTTTTTATTTTTTCTTGTTTCAGAACTTTTGTTTATTTGTTTATTTATTTTTATGGCTGGCTCAAGGGGCCAGGATAATAGCTCAGTGGAATAAGTGCCTGCCTGGCAAGTGCAAGGTACTGAGTTCAATCTCTGGCACTGAAAAAAAAAAAAAAAAAAAATTTATGGCTGGCTCAACCTGCCCTGAGGGCAGGGCTGGCGCACCATGTGGTGCTGGGGATCGAACCTCGGTCTCTGCAGCCGCCTAAGCTTTCCTAAGCAGTCACTTTAGACCACTGAGCTATCCTACTGGGCCCCAAGGACTGCTATTTCTCTGAGGGTATTTGAGGGACTATGTTGCTTAATCTTGTCTCACTGGCTTTGAACTTGTGAGATTAAGCAATCCTTTCTCTTCAGCCTCCTGACAGCTGGGACTACAGACATGTACCTCAGTACTCGGCTGCCATAAAAGCTGAGTAATAATAATCATCATTATTTTCTTTTTAAATGTATTTGAAAGTGTAGGATATTACCACAAAGCTTGTACTCACAGTGATCCTCCTGTTTTCAGCCTCCCCCAGTGCTAGGATTACAGACATGTTCCACCACACCCAGTTTTGTTGGCCAAGCTCAGTGCATTTAGGGTCGGGGCCAGTGTGGCATGTGGTACCAGGGATCAAACCTGTGGTATGATTTTCATGAGAGGATTTCCAAGTCTATTCTTTAGGGGAACTCAGACCAATTGTGCCTACTGCATTAGATCTTCTCAAGACTTCCAGAAGCTCTTCCACCTTAGCTTGGCTCTGCAGGCCTTGGCCAGAGTATGTGTGTCTCATTCCAGTAAACAGATTCTGCCTCTGCAGAAGCAGTTACACATTACTGTAGAATACCACACTGTAAACTCTTATGGGCTGATCACTGCTACAACTATATAACACATAAGGCATACTCGTATGTTTTTAAGGTCCAGGGACTGAACCTAGGAACTTTTTCAGAGTTATACCTCAAACCCTTTTAAACAAATTTTGACAAATGGTCTTACCAAGTCCTTAAATTGGCCAAGCTGGATTTGAACTTGTGATTTTTCTGCCTCAGCCTCTCAAAGAGCATGTATTATAAGTGTGTACCACTACACCCAGCTTGTACTACCATCTAAAAAGGAAACTGATGTGGTGTGGAAGGAGTAGAATAAAAAGACGTGTTTTAAGTAGGCCTGGTGGGATAATCCTAGAATCTCAGCACTCAGAAGGTTGAGCAAGAGGAGTGAGTGTAAGGTCAGCCTCAGATATATAAGATTCTGTCTCAAAGCAGGCAAGTGTAGTGACACGTGCCTGTAATCCCAGCATTCGGAAAGCTGAGTCAGGAGGATCACTGAGAGCTTGCAGCCAGCACGGGCTACAGAATGAGCTGAAGGCTAGCCTTCCCTGTACGTGAGATTATGACTCAAAAAAGTGAAGAAAAATAAACTAAGTTAAACAACATACCTTTTTAGGTTTTTTTTTTTTCTTCTTGTTTCAGAACTTTTGTTTGTTTATTTATTTTTATGACTGGCTCAGCCTGCCCTGAGGGCAGGGCTGGTGCAGCATGTGGTGCCGGGGATTGAACCGTGGTCCCTGCAGCCGCCTAAGCTTTCCTAAGCAGGCGCTTTAGACCACTGAGCCATCCTGCCGGGCCCCAAAATCTTAATTTTTTTTTTTTTTTTTTTTTTTTTTTGCGGGACTGGGGATTGAACTCACAACGTTGCACTTGCGAAACAGGCACTTGTGACATGGAGCTATCTCCCCAGCCCTTTCCTTTTTAGGTTTTAATGATCAGTAACTATGATGGGAAACAGAGTTCAACATTCATGACATGTCAAAGAAGAATCTGAGAAAAAAAAGGTTTGTGGGTGTGGTGATACAGGGCTAATCCCAGGTACTCAGGAAGCTGAAGCAGGAGGAGGGCAAGTATGAGCCCAGCCCTGGCAACTTACCTAAGATCACTTCAAAATCAAAATAAAAAGGCCTGGAAATTTGGCTAGGTGGCACAGTGCTTTCTAGACCTAAGGAGCTGGGTTACCACCCAGTAAGTAGGGCAGGGGAGGATAATGTTAATAACAAATGGAACATACAAAATATCTAATTTCTTTTTCTTTCTTTTAAAGAATTTTTTATTTTATTTATTTATCTTTTTCTTGTTTCAGAACCGCCCCGAGGGCAAGGCTGGCGCAGCATGTGGTGCTGGGGATCGAACCGCAGTCCCTGAAGCCGCCCAAGCTTCCCCAAGCAGGCGCTTTAGACCACTGAGCCATCCCACCGGGCCCCTCTGATTTCTTAATACTAAAAACAAACATTGAAGCCGGTGTGGTGGCACATGCCTGTAATCTCAGCTCTTGGGAGGCTGAGGCAGGAGGATCAATGTGAGTTTGAGACCAGCCTGGCCTACAAAAGTGAGCTCACAGTCAGTCTGAACTGCATAGCAAGACCCCATCTCAAACAGACAAAACAAAACAAAACAAAAAATACATAAGCGATCAAGAGAAGCAGCTGTCACCATGAAAATACCTGTCCCCAAAGTGTGACCCTGAACCTGAGAAAATCTCCATACATAGCAAAGAGAGGAAGGACAGTGACAACAGCACACTCCCTAAACATGAGATCACACATGACAACAGCACAGAAAATAGGGATTTTCTGTCTTTCCTCAACAGCAAAGTGGCATTAAAGAAGGAAGACAGATTATTGTACATTAAGACACTAAAGAAACATAAGTCTAACACATGGATCTTATCTGAATATTGTTTCAAAAGAAGTATTCAAAATGTTTCATGATATTAGGAATTGTGGTTACTCCTATTTGGTAACCATGATGACAGGTACCTTACAGAAAAAGGTTTTACTGGGTAACAATACATTCTGAGATCTACTCCATTCCTCAAGGTGAGGCTGAACAGATAAACATATATAATAACAATGTGGAAGGTTGAGGAGTAGCTTGGTAGAACACTTGCCTACAATGGCCAGGGCCTTGGGTTCATCATTAGCACCAGAGAAAGAAAGCAGTAGGGGTGGGAGAATACCACTTTGAAGCTGTGAAACAATTATGAGGATTGTTATATTATGCTCTCTACTTTAATCTATAGTTGAAGATTTCTGTAACAAAAAGTTAAAATGCAGAAAAATGATGACTGCTGCATCTGGATCCTGAGAGCTCCCAGTAATACTCTTTCATTCAGAGGCTGACTGGCCCAGGGAGAAAGCATCTAGCCGGGAGAACTACAAAAAGGAACACAGCAGACTTCATGTGTTGCTAGAACCAAATCTAGATTACTCGGTTTCCCAGACAAGAGTGCTGCACAGAGCCACAACTTGTGAGGGTCATGGCTTGCTAGCTTGTGCCATGATGGCCATAATCCTCTCACCTGGCTGGGCTGGGTGAGGCGGTGGCATCTGGTGGTGCATTAGAGGGTAGGGAGGAGGCTGCTGATGGGGAGTCATGCCTGGGTGGCTGGCTGCTCCAGGTGGGGGCAGGCCAGGGCCCCCTGCATGCTGATGTGCCTGTGCAGGGTTCTGGCTGTGCTGCTGCTGTTCCATTTGCTGTCGTGCACGTAACTCTGCATATTTTAGCTGTTCCATGTGAAAGTTCTGTCTTTCAGTAAGCAACTGCTGCCTCTGCTGTTCTAGCTGTAAGAAAACAAAGAAGAGAAATGACAGGATGAGAAACCTCAGAACTGGATGTCACATAGCACAGATACCTACTGGTGTCTGAACTCTTTCCACTTCACCAGACACAGCCACCTGGCCTCCGGCAAAACATCTTCACAGAACAAAACGGCATTCTATTTTTTCTGAGATAGGGCCCACTACATGCCTCAGCCTCCAGAGTGCTGGGACTACAGATGTGCTCCACCACCCCCAGGAAGTTTCTTGATTAATATATTCTACCTGACATGTGCTACTGCTGCCAGGGTCTTGTCTATGTTAAATTTAAGACCTATCTTTCCTTGTAACTTTTCGTTTTTAATTTTTAATATAGGCTCTACAGGGTGTCACTACACGGACTGGACTTGCAGTGATCCTCCTGTTTTCAGCCTCCAAACACGGGGATTACAGGCTAGTGCCACCATGTCCCCAGTCTCAGCGAGCCCCAGGGGTGGGGACAGCAAAGAACAGCATAGCACAGCAGAGATCGAACCTGGGTCCCTGCATCTGCCTAAGCAGTGCTTTAATCCACTGAACTATCTGACCGATCATTTCTTGCAACCTTTAGCTAGTGAATCTACTGTTCTCTAGGCCCATTCAGGATACATGTAATCCTCTCTCAAGTGGGCTTTCCAATTTTTTTTTTTTTAAATTTGTTTATTCATTTATTTGATACAGTGTCTTACTACATAGCCCAGCTTCACAACTCTTGGCTTCAGTGATCTTTTAGTCTTCCTAGCAGCCAGGACTACCTGCGAGAACTACCAGCTGTAGACCTTTAGATACTGTATATAAAAACACTTCCTACAACTACCTGGTAGTAAAACAAGCCCCACCTACCATTTTACTGTTTTGTCAGATGCTAGCTAACAAGTATACCCAACATCCTCAAGTCCTCTCTTCTGGATGCCATCCTTATGGCTACTGCCTAACATGGCCTTAGCTGTAAAGATGCATTTCTCTATGCAGGACTTCAGTGCCACTGTAAACCTTAGCTCTAAGTACCCAAAATTATAGTGGATGACACATTCACAGAATATTTTAGTTGCCTAAATAAAAATGTGCATGGATCTTGAAGTATTTTAAGTATTTCAATATTCAAAATAAATCTGGAACTTAAAAGAGAAATAACTTACATGTGCAGGAAATTCTGAAACTATACTAATGGAGCTCACTTTAACATAAGGCTGACAAAACAACTTTTACAGCAAAATGAAAATCTGGGGGCCGGGGAGGTAGCTCCATGGCAGAAGTGCCTGCCTGGCAAGTGCAAGGTTGTGAGTTTGAACCCCAGTCCCGCAAAACAAAACAAAACAAAAAAACACAGCTTTCTCTCTCTGGGCTAGGGAGATAGTTCAGTGTACAAGTCCCTGCCTGGCAAGTGCAAGGTTCTGAGTTAGATCCCTGGTCCTGAAAAACAAAAAACAAAAAAACAAACAAACAAACAAACAAAAAAAAACAGGCAGGGCGCAGTGGCACATGCTTGTAATCCCAGCACTTGAGAGGCTAAGGCAGGATCAATGTGAGTTCAAGGCCAGCCTGGGCTACAAAAGTGAGCTCAAAGCCAGCATGAACTGCATAGTGAGACCCTCTGTCCAACATCTTGACGGGCCTGCAGTGGTAGCAGCTGCACTCCGGGCTCTATGATGCCGCCCAAAGACAACAACAAGAAAAAAGATGCTGGAAAGTTGGCCAAGAAACACAAAGACCCAGTGAACAAATGTGGAGGAAAAGCCAAAAAGAAGTGGTCCAATGGCAAAGTTTGGGACAAGTTCAACTTGGTTCTGTTTGACAAAGTTACTTATGACAAACTCTGTAAGGAAGTTCTCAACTATAAACTTGTAACACTTGCTGTGGTGTCTAAGAGACTGAAGATCTGTGGGGCACTGGCCAGAGCAGCCCTTCAGGAGCTCCTTATAAAGGGCTTATCAAGGTGGCCTCAAAGCACAGAGCTCAAGTTATTTATACCAAAAATACCAAGTGTGGAGATGCCCCTGCCGTGGGTGAAGTTACATGACAAATGGGTTCACCCAGGTGTACATTTGGAAAAAAATAAAATTTTATTAAATGAAAAAAAGTAGGCAGGGGCCGGCAGGATGGCTCAGGGGTCACCTGAAGCGCCTGCTTGGGAAAGCTTGGGCAGCTGCAGGGACAGCGGGTCAATCCCTGGCACCACGTGCTGCGCCAGCCCTGCCCTCAGGGCAGGCTGAGCCAACCATAAAAATAAATAAACAAAAGTTCTGAAACAAGAAAAAAAAAATAGCATAAAAATTAAAAAAAAAAAAAAAAAAGAGTAGGCAAAATAAAATTGTAGCACAAAGAAGTCAGACGCCTGTTTCCTGAAAGTCTCCTCATCTCCACAGTGAGACCTACTCCTTAAGGACCTGTCCTTGTGCGGTGTAGTCCCATGCAGCAGTCACTTTAACAGCTGTGGAGCACCCAAGGCATACTGTTAGCATACAGGACGTGACAAAATTTCAAAAAAGCCTGTCTATTGAATTAACCCATTTTGCTTGTTTTTAAACTTAAAAATGTTTGTTAGAATAAATTTAATTATATACTTGGCTCTCAAATTTTTTTTTTTTTTTTTTTTTTTTTGCGGGACCAGGGTTCAAACTCATGACCTTGCACTTGCCAGGCAGGCATTTGTGCCATGGAGCTATCTCCCCAGCCCATTGGCTCTCAAATTTTATGTCTGCTGTGGAGCACTTTTCTTATGCATTTATTTAGTTGAGGAACTGCTAACATTTTAGGTTTTGGAAGCAGCCAGTTCTGTGGATAAATAATATATACTATAAATAGCAAAACTAGGGCTGGGGAGATAGCTCCGTGGCACAAGTACCTGTCTGGCAGGTGCAAGGTTGTGAGTTTGCATCCCGGCCCCGCAAAACAAAAAACAAAACAACATAAATAGCAAAACTCAATGGAATAAGCCTCAGAATCTGGGCTCTTGACAGAGAGAAGCCTAGGAAGAAGCCACTTGGGTACCAAGGGAAAACATTGCTGGTCAGCAGGGCCACCAGGTAGGAAAGCCTTGGGACAGATGGGGTGTGTCACAACATGGAAGGAGGCTTGCACAGGTGCGGGAAGAAGAAGATGGAGGTGATGACTTGTTAAAGCACAGGATGAGGTTTTTGGTTAGCTGGCTTACAGAATGAAGTAGGGTCCCACCACCGCAGTCCCCTAAGATTGGTGTGGGTGCTTCATTTTTAGGGAGGGTGAGAGGAGCAGAGTCTTCTGGCTAGGTGCTAGGAGATGTAAGATGCAAATAATGTGAGCATTCCCTGGCAGTCCAGTTCTGCAGGAAGGCTAATCAGTGAGATAATGTTTAAGAGGCAATGACTTAAAAAGATGTCTGAGTATATATTCTTAGTTTTGCTTTCTCTTTTTTTTTTTTTTTTTTTTGTGGGACCAGGGTTCGAACTCACGACCTTGCACTTGCCCAGCAGGCACTTGTGCCTCGGAGCTATCTCCCCAGCCCCTTTTGCTTTCTCATAATAACTCTTTCTAGGAAATTTAAAACTGTATGGTGGGCCTGGTGGGATGGCTCAGTGGTCTAAAGCGCCTGCTTAGGAAAGCTTGGGCGGCTTCAGGGACCGAGGTTCAATCCCAGGCACCATATGCTGTGCCAGCCCTGCCCTCGGGGCGGGCTGAGCAGGCCATAAAAATGAGTGAATAAACAAAGTTTCTGAAACAAGAAATAAATAAATAAAATTAAAAAAAAAAAAACACTGTATGGTAATTTGCTAAGGTTAGGCTTAGGAGGTTGCCAGAAATGGACTTCTTCTTCTTTTTTTTTTTAAAGAATTTTTTTTTTCTTGTTTCAGAACTTTTATTTGTTTATCCATTTTTATGGCTGGCTCAGCCTGCCCTGAGGGCTGAGCGGGCACAGCATGTGGTGCTGGGGATCGAACCATGGTCCCTGAAGCCACCCAAGCTTTCCTAAGCAAGGCGCTTTAGATCACTGAGCCATCCTGCCGGACCCAGAAATAGACTTCTTATCCATGTTCTGGTTGAGTCATCACTAGCTTAGACAACTTGGCTCAAGCACTGTAGTTATGTCAGAACTATGGAGGTAAGGTCAAGAGCTGCTTTAGAAAGCAGTTGAATTACTGCTAGTGACTTTTTTTTTTTTTTTTTTTTTTTTTCTGTAGTCCATGCTGGTCTCCAACTTGTGGCAATTCTGTCTCAGCTTCTAAAGTACTGACATTACAGACGTGCCACCCACCATATCTGGCCAGAGAGATTTTTCTTTCAGCAAGCCAGCATTTATTTGGGAACTAATCTCATCACCTTGCAAAGAATAATCTCTCTCTCTCTCTCTGGTACCAAGAATCAAACGAGGACCCTGAGCTTATCAGGCTGGCGCTGTGCCAATGAGCAATACCCCTGGCCCTGGAATCTATCATTAAGAGGATGGGAGGATAGCTGGGCGTAGTGGCGCATATGTGTAGTCCTAACATTTGGAAGCCTAAACCAGGAAGATTGGAAATTTGAAACCAGCTTGGGCTACACAGCAAGACCTTGTTATGGGGTGGTGGTGGTGGTCTAATGAACAATAGAAAGGGAAGAAAATTTCCAATCTTTTTTTTTTTTTTAAAGAATTTATTTATTTATTTAGTTTCAGAACTATTGTTTGTTTGTTTATTTATTTTTATGGCTGGCTCAGTCTGCCCTGAGGGCAGGGCTGGCGCAGCATGTGGTGCCAGGGATCGAACCGAGGTCCCTGCAGCCACCTAAGCTTTCCTAAGCAGGCGCTTTAGACCACTGAGCCATCCTGCTGGGCCTGCCCAATCTTATAATGTACAATATGAACTAACCTCTATTGTCCTACTTCTTTTTTAAGTGGGGGTGGGGGGCTGTTTTTTGAAACAGGTTCTCACTATGCAGTTCAGGCTGGCCTTGAGCTCACTTGAGAGGCCAGGCTGTTTTGTTTCATTCTCTCTCTCTTTCTCTCTCTCTCTCTCTCTCTGAAATAGAAAGGATCCTCCTGCCTCAGCCTCCCAAGTGCTGGGATTATAGACCTATGCCACCACACCTGGCTTATTTCTGAGCTTCACTTGTGATTTTAAAAAGTACTTCAAAGAAGGTAATCAGAAGAATTAAAAAATATTTAACACACATACCTAAGCCTGACAGCAAACCTATTTAAGCTAAAGCTTCGATACTGGAACATTATGTCCCCTGAGATGAGGGCGACCTGCTGACTCTAGGAGGTCCTCCTTAGAGTGGCCTTGGCACGGGTTGGCTCAAGCTGTGCTGCTTACCTCATCTGTAGTGGCAATCAGTAAGAGTATGAACTAGAAGTTATTGGCAGCACTTTACATATTTTAAATGCATACAGCTGGTGATATCTGGAAATCTGTTCTGGACAATGTATGTAAGTGAGCATAAGGACAGTTACTAAGGTATTACCTTTTGTTTATTATCCCAGACCAAGCGGCAGAGAAAAGCAAGCTGCAAAAGAAACACAACTCCAAGTATATACAAAAGTGTTGTGATCATGTGTAAACACAACTATACACACACACTGAAAATGTTCTAATAGTGATTATCCCTAGGAATGAAATCAAGGGGAGACGACTTTTTAATTTATCATGTGAAAGAAATTTTTTTTCCTTAGTACTAGGGATTAAATCCAAAGCCTTGTTCACTAGCCAAGCACTCTTACCACTGAGGTATCTCACAGGTGTTGTTTTATTTTTAAGTTCTTTAAATTGTCCAGTTTGGCTACAAACTCCTGATATTCTGTCTCAGTTTCCAGAGCAACTGGGATTACAAGAATGTACCACTGCACCTGGCTTACTCTGAAAATTTTAACGAATCACACATATTTTTGTATTAAGAAAATACTATACAATAGTCTTAAAAGGGTAACATGTACAATGTGAATTACTCATGTAAAGAAAGTGTCAGCAACTGGTTAACCTTCTTTGAGTCTCCAATCTGGCTCTAGAATGCAGTTTTGTAGATTTCCCTGTGTACCTTGTTCTGAAGCTCCATTTGCCCCTGGAGCATTCAAACCCTGTCAGCCAACACTGTGAGGGGACAAAGCACCCATGTCCCACTGGAACACAGAACATTCTCAACATCAAGACATAAAGTACAGACACAGCTGCAAGTGCAGCTGAAGTTCACACAAAGCTCTCACACAAAGCTCTTCTCCCAACCCTGTTGCATAAAGCAGTGAAGAGTAGGACAGAGGAAAAGATGGAGAAGGCCACAAAACCTATCCACATGGCCGAGGACTAAAAAATCTGGTGTGTACACACAAAGCCTCTAATGACTTGACCTCAGAACTCAAAGTGATCACATCTTCCTTTTCAGTGTGTGATGCTGGTGATGGAGACATTCACTCCAAAGTGAGAAGGCTTTGGATTCAATCCCTAGTACTACAGAAAAAAATTTTCTTTCAGAAGTCTCCTACCCTTGGGCTCATTCCTAGGAATAATCAGTTTTGATTATTTTAATTATTGCACCAAATAATTAGTTTGGTGCAATCCAAAAACATATTCAGTGTACAGATGTGTTTACACATGATCAGAACACTTTTATATATACTTGGGGTTGTGTTTCTTTTCTTTTAAAATTTTTTTCAGTTTGTTTGTTTGCTTATTTATTTATGTCATGGCTGGCTCAGCCTGGGGTGGGGGTTTGATGCAGCATGTGGTGCCAGGGATGGAACCACCGTCCCTGTGGCTGCCGAAGCTTGCCTAAGCAGGCACTTTAGACTGCTGAGCTATCTCGCTGGCCCGGGGTTGTGTTTCTTTCATAGGTTGCTTTTCTCTGCCACTTTTTTTTTTACTGAAGAAAAAGCTAGGACCCAAACAGATAAATCTACTCCTTATCATATCTAAGAAAAAGAAACCAACTGCAAGGTGCTATTTCCACCCTGCTTTTGTTGGGAAACATGGGCACGGGCCCCACAACATTTCTGGACTGGACACCTGGTCTTGCTGCAGCAGCTTGCTTCATAAGACCTGTGTCCCAGAACTGAATCAGCTCCTGGGTGGCTCTCTCAAATATAACTACTTCATGTAACAGTGCATATCTAAGGCAGAAAATTCACTTATTTTTTGTTCCCTCTTTTGTGTTGCAGAATTCAACACATCTTTTTTAACATGTCTTCTTTATGGAGGACCTTTCTTTACTCCACCTTTGAAATCTGTCCACTTCTTCAATTTCTTTGCTGTAACTTTGGCTGAAGTCATTATGCCAAAAGCCACCTCACTGGACTCCCCCATCTGAACCAGCCAGCTTGTATGGTGCTCTGTACCACAGAGGAGACAAACTGATCTAACAAAGGGCATTCTGGTTGCCAAGGCCTAGCAATCACTCTGCATTTCTTTTCTTTTGGGTGAGGGTGGGGATGCTAGGGATTGAACGCAGGGCATCACGAAAGCCAAGCCAGGCACTACCACTGAGTGACAATGTAGTCTCACATTTCAATCATAGTAAAGCAAAGGCCTCATGACTCACAAAGACTTTCATGAGGTTGCCTCATTTATACTCCAGCTCCCTCTACTATGTGATAGTGAACCTTCCAGAGCTGTTTATAACAAATAGCTGGCTGCAGCATACATGCCAGAGGTTGGCCACCACTGCCCTATGTCTAGTTCCCTGATGATTGGTGGGGCTCCCGTCCCAGGCCTCTGCAGTGGCTGTTTCTGTTGTTCACCCACCAATGGTCAGTTTCTTAACAAAGGCTACTCTGACAGCACCTCTTAAGCCTGATGTCCCTCCTCTTTATCCCCCAACCTTCCAGTCAACAGAATGCTGACACATACGGATATTTATGGAGTGTATGTGTACATGCACAGTCAAAACACACAACATCTGACTTCCTTAACTCACTCTTAATTCCTAAGTTCCAACAAGGTACAGTGGGCTTTAAGTACCACTTCATAAATATTCAAGGAATGAACAAAAGTCTTCAGCTATCATCTCTAGTGCAAAAGCCATCACGGGTGGGATGGCTCTTCAGTCTCCTAAGCAATTGTATGTCTGTCTTTCAATTTCAGGATTTGGGCCATGCTTACAGTGAGTTCAATGCCTTGCCCCAGAAGCTCTCCTTGATAATTTGAACTGACCATGACAACATGCACTCTGCTGGCCTGTTATTTACAGTATTTGATCTCTTTATCTGCTGATATGCTACCTGCCCACTATCTTTCTTAAGCTCAGAGTCCAAGTCTCTCAAGCTTCCAGTTTCTTCCAACATTTTTTTTTTTTTTTTCTCATTAAACTTTGTTTTAATGGGTCTCAAAATTCTGTGACAGATTTTTGGTCAAGTTGTTTCCATTAAAAAGTATTGATTTTAAAAACTAATAACTTAAAAACTGCCACACACACAAAAAAAAATGGTCCACAAAACATTCTCCTTTCCTTCTGAAGGTTTTACAATGCATTGTTATCATTAACCAGTCTTTCACTATTAAACTTAAATGGCCAATTGGGAGAAACAGTTCTGAGACCGGTCTTCCGCCACTGATTAAGACTGGGGTGGCAGGTGTTAGGGGTAATATTCATTTAGCCTTCTGAGCTTTCTGGGCAGACTTGGTGACCTTGCCAGCTCCAGCAGCCTTCTTGTCCACGGCTTTGATGACGCCCACAGCAACTGTCTGTCTCATATGACGAACAGTGAAACGACCCAGAGGTGGGTAGTCAGAGAAGCTCTCGACACACATGGGCTTGCCTGGAACCATGTCCACAATGGCAGCATCACCAGACTTCAAAAACTTGGGCCCATCTTCCAGCTTCTTACCAGACTGGCGATCAATCTTTTCTTTCAGCTCAGCAAACTTGCAAGCAATATGAGCTGTGTGACAATCCAGAACAGGGGCATAGCCAGCACTGATCTGGCCAGGATGGTTCAGGATAATCACCTGAGCAGTGAAACCAGCTGCTTCCATTGGTGGATCGTTTTTGCTGTCACCAGCAACATTGCCACGGCGGACATCTTTGACAGA
>PVJA010002686.1:0-103787 GCA_004027025.1 Myocastor coypus | reverse complement strand
TTTTTTTTTTTTTTTTTTTTTTTTTTTTTTTTTTTTTTGTCTTTTTGAGACAGGGTCTCGCTATGCAGTTGAGGCTGGTCCTGAGCTCACTTTTGTAGCCCAGGCTGGTCTCGAACTCGCACCAATCCTCCTGCCTCAGCCTCCCGAGTGCTGGGATTACAGGCGTGAGCCACCACGCCCGGCTTCTATGTTTGATCAATCTTATACACTGATATCTATTAATCTAAACTGATCTGATAATGACAATATGTAATATAACCATTGTTCAATTTTTCTGGTTTTGAAATTCTGTACTATATGTAAATAAATAAATAAATAAATAAATAAAATTTTAATTAAAAAATAAAAAAGTCTATATATATATCACAAATGATACTTTTAAATGCATTAAATTTCACTAGATGGAATCCAAGAATTTCCTGAAATTTTGTGATATTATATGTGGTACTGAATAATTTGTAAATCTCTGATAGCTATGTATGGAATACCCTTATATATGCGTGTGTGTGCATGTGTGTGTGTGTGCGTGTGACAGAAAAGAGGTCTCAGCCCCATTCCTTGTCAGTCTTTTCACCCAACCTCTTCCAAAGTGGAGGGCCTTGTTTACACCAATCCTTACACATTGTAGCTGAATGGGCTCGTTTCCTGCCTTGACTAACAGCCTGCATCATCTTCTTTATGATGTGACATGAATATGCAGAAGTCTTTTAGTGAAATATGTCCCACTAGGTCTAATCAGTAATATATCAGAACCTCTAGGCTGTAAAATACAAGCAGTTCCATTGTTCCTGCCTCTCTGTACAGTCCTGTCAAGCATGGATACCACAAGAGAATCCTAATCAAGAAAAGCTTGGCTAACAATGCCCGTGCTCTGGCAAGTGACATTTTATGCATACAAATAAATGGCAAATCTATCGTTCTTACTGCTAATGTCTCCAAGTGCTTTTATTCTCTTCTTCAGTAACAACATAGAATGCTTACCAATTCCAAAGGACAGAGGTCTAGAAATTGATTTTAATGATCCTGCCGCATTTGCAACAGCCTTAGACAGCTTAGTGAGATAAAAGCTGACGTGACAAAGTATAAAGTGTTTCCAAACAGTTTGCATTGTCCAAAGCCATGGGTTGCTTGTGCTTTGCAGACTTGGAAGGCACCTGGAGAAGTACATATTATCCATTAGAGAACACTTATCCACTAACAGTTTTACGGCTGAGAATGATGGAATTTGAAAAGATCTAGGATTCAAGTTCAGACCTTAATTTTAGTAACAAGAAAATAGAGATCTTGTTGGGCCAAAAAATGTATTCAAGGGAATGGACCAGGTGAATGTCAGAGCTGGCACTTGAACTCACTTCTACTATTTTTAAGTTCAGTCCATTTTTCATAATAATGAATTTATTTGTTTATATTTCATGTATTTGGTGTAGGGTCTCACTGTGTAGCTTAGACTCGTAGTGATCCTCCTGTGTCAGCCTCCCCAGTGCTGGGATTAAAGTAGTGTGCCACCATATCTGGTCTCTGTGGCTGACTCAGTGCACCTAGGGACAGGGCCAGCACAGTGTGTGATGCTGGGGATCTAACCCCAATCGCTGAGCTTGCCTAAGCAGGCTCTTAGTCTGCTGAGCTATCTCGCTGGGCCTTTAATGAGTTTGTCCTATAAGTTGGCTGAGAATTGTTCCTCGTTTCCTCTCTCTTCTTTTTCAATCCATCACAATCTCTCCATGCTTCCTCTCTTCCTTTCTTTTTGAGCATTCTTGCCTTTAAATTTCTCTTTCTCTTTCACCTATCTATTCACTTAGATACTTTAACAATTGTTTTGATCATGTAGATTATGTTATGTGCCAAGCATACTGTTAGAGACCAGGAATTCAGATGAGTCCCTACCCTCTGAGGTCTCAGGAAATAAGCTACAGAGGCACAGCAGGTCAGGAAAAGCTTTCCAGGGTCACCAGTATGTATCCTGAAACCTAAAGGATGAGTAGGAGGTAGCCTATTGCAGGAAAGGTGTGACATTCCAGGAAGAGGGGATGGTAAGTGCTACTGTCATACAGCAGGGAGCTGCTTGTTCAGTCCTAAGACTAGAGCAGGCCATTAGGGAGGTCTTGGCCACAGCAACAGATAAGGCTGCAGTTAAATGGTATAGTGTTATTATTGCTAGAACTTCAATCCCTGGCCTCAGATCTCTCTCAAAGATTTCATTAGGATATTGTCTTCAAAGTGCTAAGTTAGGTAGAATCATTTCAAGTGAAGTTAAATATAAAAAAGTAAAAGAAGCAAATGGATGATGCATCTCTGCTAAGATACTTGCATCCTCCTGTCCTGTGTTGGTTTCCTTACCCACAGGTTCTCATACCCTTGAGAAAGTCACTGGGGTTGGCATGTATGAACTCTGAAATGAGACAAGTCATGGATTTTAGTCCTGACTGAATAACCTGTTTCTTTGATCTGGAGGAAAATCTG
Source organism: Myocastor coypus (assembly GCA_004027025.1). Classification (NCBI taxonomy): domain Eukaryota; kingdom Metazoa; phylum Chordata; class Mammalia; order Rodentia; family Myocastoridae; genus Myocastor; species Myocastor coypus. Next base: position 101,327 of record PVJA010002686.1, on the reverse strand, counting down.
CCTGTCTCTAAGTTTCAGCTTTCTCGTGTAGAGAATTAGAATTCAAAGCTGTTGAGAGGGCTGGAAAGAACACAGGTGAGAAGCCAGGTAGAAAGGCGGGCATGGGGAACACTTTCTGAGCATTTGGTTAGTGCTGAAAAGGCATATGACAGGTTAAAAGTAAAATCTGAAGCACAATGTCAGTTAAACGTTTTTAATAGCGAAATGCGCAGTGTTTGCTTTTACCTATCTACTGCCAGAGATGAGAAAAAATGTACATATTTCAAGAGAACAGAAGGAGTCTGGGAGCACCACAGGTGGTCATGATGTAGAGAAACCTGATCTCAAGACTCACAAGTGTAGCAAAATCTATGTTTTGTCATAATTTCCAAAAAGGGAAGAGAGAATTGGAGACCCAGTGCAGGTCAGGGAACCCCTGTGGCTCTTTCCGAAGAGGCTTTGAAGGCTTGAACCTGCATGAAATCTCATACAAATAATTTTATTGCTTGAGCAAAAGTGAAAACACAGAATCTCTTATGTTTTTAAGCAAGAAGATATCTTGGTGGCCAGAGCTGAAATTCCTCACAGGAGCATGTGGCCTGAAGGGTGCAGTGTCTGTTGAGGGGTAAACATTACTGGACACAGTTTTTTCTATAACACAGGCTTCAGAGGGCAGAGCTGTTCTGCAACCTTATGGTGCTCTGTGCCTCCCATACCCTCGCAGCAGCTCTGTTTCTGAGACGTTACCTGTCCTGGCTGCGGGGTGGAGCTACTTCCCGGTACTGCTTTAAAACTTTTTCTTTTTTTCTTCAGGGTCACATTTTGTAATCCAGAGTAATTTATATAGTGGCACCGCTCTTTGAATATACATAGTTTAAAAAATTGTCTGCACTTGGAGTTAGAATATTCACCACTTGGTAAGAGGCATACCAGTGGAGTTAAAAAGGGGCACCAATAGCTGTTAAAACTAGCAGTGCAAACCCTGGTGTCTCACAGATATGTGGTCATAGCCGAATAAACCGGAGATTAACAGAAGAGAAACCTAGGAGGGGTTGGTGCCACCTTTGCCAGGGAGTAACACTGACCTGAGTGGCACCGAGGGACTGGCATCAGGTGCCTCTGGGTGCGATACACAGGGAAGCAGCTGATGCCACAAGGCAAAAAAGGAGAATCTGAATATAACCACAAGGAAAGAGCAGACAAACTCCTATATGGAGAGAGTTGCCAAAGTAAATGTCCCACTCTCTTCAGTGGTGTAAAGTTCATGAAAGACAAAGCAAAAATGGAAGCACCTCCTCAGATGGAACTAAACTGACAACACTTGCTTGACACTGGGAGGGAAGGCCCTGGACTTTCTGTCGCTATAAAGGTATTTTAGGACAAGTAGCCATATCCAGTCGATGAGGGATGTAGAACTACAAATGCTATATGTAGATTACATAAAACTGCATTTCCATTAATTTCTTGAACTTGATTATTAAGATGTTATTATGAAGGAGAATGTACTCTGATTCTGGGGAAACACATGAAATAATTTAACTATAGAGATATACCATGTCTGACAATTATTTTTAGATAGTACAAAAGGAAATTGTGTGTGTGTGTGTGTGTGTGTGTGTGTGTAAAGGAAGCATGGAGATTAAAAGTGGTGATAAATGACAAAATTTGGAGGAATCTGAGTGAAATATATTGGGATTCTTCATAATATTTTGCAAGCACTTAGGAAATGGGAAATTCCATAAACATTTACAAACATAAAATAATGTTTTGCCTTTCATCCCCAGCAACCTTTTCTGGGATGAAATAATTCCTTCGTGATATGTTGTTGGGTTAGGGTTAATCATAGGCAGCTGGTTAGAGAAGTACCCCATTACCGGCGATGGTGACAGAGAATAGGCGGATCCTTAGCACATATGAATGCAGGTTCTTATCCTCTCCTCACAGTGCAATCAATGACCACACAGACCCTGCTCAGAGCAACCCCTGGAATACCACTCACAGAAGCTTAGACGATGGTCTTGTATTGGGTGACAGCTGGTTGCTGCTGGTTTTTACATCAGTACTCCCACAAACTGTTTATCCACTTTCTTCTTTGTCTATAAACTACTAAGCCAAGATGTGGCCACCACAATTCATTCTATATTCAAAGCAGAACACTTCCTGAGTCAGGCCAATCTCCATGACTCCAAGTCATACTCCTACCTCAGTGTCTTCTCTTAGAATTTTTGCTTCCCTAAAATAATTAGCTGGTCAGGTGACACAGCCTTGGAATCATAGCACTCCAGAGGCAGAGATGGTTAAGAGTGGGCTACAAAGAGAACGCAAGGCCAGTCTGAACTACATAGCAACATCTGGTCTCAAAAAGTGTAAAGAGGATTAAAAAGAATAATATTGAATGCTAACTTCGTATGAAATATTATTTTAAATTATATATGTACACATATATATTCTAATTTAACCTTTACATTTCTATAGCCTGGATTTATTTGATTTATTTTTAAAAGTATTTTATTTACTCATTTGGTACATGGCCTCTGTGCACAGCTTGGACTCATAGTGATCCTCCTGTCTCAGCCTCCCCAGCGGTGGGATTACGGGGTTGTGCGATCACCCCCAGTTTAAGGGCAGCACAGCATGGTCAAGGTCCCTGGGCCTGCACAGCATATGGTACCAGAAATTGAAGCTGGGTCCTTGTGCTTGCTAGGCAGGTGCTTAGACCACTGAGCTATCTCCCCAGCCCTTATGACATCAATTTAACATTCCTATTTCTTGAACTCAGAAAACAAAATGAAACATTTAGATGATGAGTTTATTTTCTTCTTTTGCAGCCTGAATGTGTCCTTTCCATACTGACTCTAAATGTATACCTTAGAATGTTAGAGTTGGTATTTGAAAAGTTTGAGCCCTGCTGCATTTAGGGAAGCCACCCGGTAAGTGCAGCCTGCGCTGATTTATGTTACCATTCTTTGGTGTCTGCGCTTGGAGTGGTGCCTTCCACACTGTGAGACCCATGCCACTCAGGAGCTGCTTCAAAACACAAGCTTTGTGCTGCTTTAGCTGCTGCCTTACCGTCCAAATAGATGGCATTTACGTGATTCATGGGCTATGTCTTGAGCCGAAGGTGTTCTACACGATCAGCACATGCTTACGGATCCCACACCTGGGGGGGACACTAAGCTGTCTGCTGCCTACTCTGTTCCTTACTAGTTCTCCTTGAATGCTCTCCTGTCCACTTTCCTATATTCCAAGATAATATTTACATGTAAACATAATGACCCTTGAAAGTCCTGAAGCTGACTTCTAATTCATAAAAGCAGCAACTATTAGGGAACTTCTGATTACATTTATAAAATCTTTATTGTCTTATCTAGGTAAGAGGTTTTTTTTTTTTTTTTTTTTTTTTTTTTTTGAGAGCAGAGGCCTTAAAAGATTTTGAATAAGAAAGGAAAATTTTGATTTAGATAAGCGTTACATACCTGGAAGTAGGGGAAAATGAAAAAGCTATCAACAGTTCATCAGGAAGCACCATGCTGTGTTAAGTTACAGACGTCGAGTCATAGTGCCATGAAGAAAACCCCTCCACGGACACTGAAATGACTTTTCAAAATTGCAGGACTTTCATTAATTCCTGCGCCTTGGGATCACACAGAATCACACGACTGCGTTTGGAGGAAAGCAAGCACATACTTCCTGCCAAGTCCTTGCAGTGTGATGCGAAGCCCTGAAATTCTGATATTTTTGTAAAACAGATCTCGAGCTTTTAAGTGCATAAGTGTAAGAAATGCACACACTGCTGAATTTGCAGGGCTCAGAGGAAGTCTGACATATTCTCTCTGACGAAACTCCCTGCAGACAGCATGAAATGTTGCTACATCACAACTTTCATTGTAAAGTGGCATTGCCTCCCAGCTGGTATCGTTTTGGATGTGAGTTAGCACTGGGGAAGTTTCTAGGGAGAAGAGATAGAAAAAAAAAGTGAAAGTGGCTTCACTCAAGATTTCTTTTAAGAAATCTTGGTTAGCAGGGCAGGTAGAAGGAAGTGGCTTTTGGGTTTGTCTAATATACAGATGGGTGCTGAGCATCTAATGGGGTATTGCACTGGGTGCTATGGCAGGGGAGGCTGGTCCACAGGACCAGTCCTCTCCATCTTTATCCACACACAAAAATTTTGAATCTGCCCCTCTTTGCTGTGCGAACATCCTGATCGCTTATTCCCATATTCTCTTACATCCTTACAACCTTCCACCATCCTATTGAAGTCATTTTCAGAATATGGTTCTTGGACTAGCACTATGAAGATCAGCTGGGAATCTATGAGAAGTGGACAGTTTCTGACTTTAGTACTGATCTAAAAAACCAGAAGTTTAGGGTGAGAAGACACCAGTGGCTGGTGATCTGTATTTTATCAAAATCTCCCAGAGCTGTGATTCCCACTGCAGTCTGAGCACCGATGCCCGTGTAGTACCACTCTTCCAAGGCCAGTCCAGTAATTACCCCTAATTTACCAAATGTAGTACATGTCAGTCTTTCCTCAGACCTGATCTTTGTACCATGTCACATCTCTCCTTTAGATTTTCCTTCCAGTGGTTTCACAATATATTCATTCTCTTTTATCTCAGGCTGTTGCTTAGTTGACCTTTTTTATTAGGAGCCTGGGTATGTTCCTTCCATTATCTGGAACTTTCTACCCATTAAATCTCACCTTCTCTGTTTGTAAATTGGGTGAATATATCTCTATGATCTCAGTTATTGATTTGAGACATAGAACATTAGCATTTTTTGCTTTTAACCCAAACCTTCCCATTAATCTCCAAATTTCCCACTCCAACTGCTTGCATAGAGAAGCCATCTCTCCACCCTGTGGCCTCTTGATGGGAATAAATACATCAAAACCCACACACTGGTTCCCCCAATACAGCTGCTCCCAAGTCTCTAACCAGACTGTCAAACAAGGAAACTCATTTATGCTCATTTTGTTTTTTATTCACTCGATGATTATTTTCTTGCCAAGTTTCAATGAATCTATTTATATTCTTTGCATTTCCACCAACTTTCCAGCAGGCTCAGTTTCCAGTGATCTTTTACTTTAGTTTTTCTAGCAATTGCTTCCTACTTAATCTCCTCAATACCTGACTGCAGAATTTTTAATTATATCATTAAGAAGATAGTTAATGAGTCTCTAATACCTGATGTCACCCCTCCACACAAAGTCTTCATTCATTACATTGACATTTAAGATTATCTCTGTTTTTTTTTTTTTTTTTTTTTTTTTTTTTTTTTTTTTTTTTTTTTTTTTTTTTTTTTTTGTCTTTTTGAGACAGGGTCTTGCTATGCAGTTCAGGCTGGTCTTGAGCTCACTTTTGTAGCCCAGGCTGGTCTCGAACTCGCACCAATCCTCCTACCTCAGCCTCCCAAATGCTGGGATTAAGATGTCAAAATTTCCTTCTTGTCCAGGATTAGCTGATAATGCTCTGTGCTCTTTTCTTGCTGAACCAATGATTTTCCAATGAAGAGTCTCTAGATTTTCATTATTAATTATTAATATTCTTGTCATTGTATATTTTTAATGCTTTCATAGTGTCTGGGCTAACATCTCAATCTTCCTCCATGTTACCTTCTTAGGTGGTCTTCACCTGGACATAATCTTTTCACTTTCTTTATACCTTTCTCCCAACACATGACATACCTGTGAGTAATTATAACAATAGCACATGGCTTGTTTTCTTGGCTGGATTATTAAGTGGTTAAAGACAGATACCATATGGTCTCTAAATCTGTAATTCTCCTTTGTGTAATGAGAACACAAGTGGTCATATCACAGATGTTTGTAAGTAGTTTTGTACTGAATAAGTAACTCTTGCTTGCACATTGCCTATGAGATGATTGATGGATCTCATAAGAGAAGCAGTCAATGAGAGATGAGGGGAAAGACAGCTACAACATAAAGCACGGAGACAAAAAAAAATTTAACCTGAAGAACAGAGTACAAGAGTTCTCAGAGCAGAAACTTATGAAAGCAATGTGAATTTGTTTTCAATTATAAAGGTCTAAGTACAGGCTAATGGACACTTCGGGAAAAATATTAACTGAAGTTCTTCCCTCAGAGCTTAGAATATTGCATAACATTACTCCTCAGGAAAAAGGATTAGCTGCTGGTATATAACATCAAGGCTTCTGTAGTCAAACTGGAAAGATTTGACAAGCAAAAATAAATAGGACTGTTTACTATGTCACATCTTAGACTCTCCCATGGCCGCTGTGTGACCCTCCAGGAAAGGCTACGCAGTGCTATGTCCTACAGTACACAACCACTACACTTTTATGTCAGAGCAGCCTTCAGGAATAGCATGTTTGGGAAACTCATGCTGGTAATACTGTGTGAATAACAATTGCACACTTTGTGGGCTTTTAAATAAGAACCTAAATTTTAATATTGAGTACCTTAGAAAAATGGAATAAATTAGCAAGTGTCAAGGAAAAGGCTACAGCACTTATGCTTCAGATATCTAAATATTGTCATCTGCTTCATAGTTCCTGCTTCTCTCAAGAGGATTTCTCATATTATCAGTGATTGATTGACTGACTTTCGCCTGTCTCCAAGTCTTTCTCCCACTCACATTGTGCTCTTTCTCTGTTCTCACCACACGAGACACTTCTCCTGGGGAAATTTTCTTAGAAATTCAAGGAAAGGAGAGAAAAGAAATCACTGCCCCCATCATCCTCATGTTCTCACAGTTCACAGTGATTTGAAAATGTCACTAAAGCAACATTATATTGTGAAGGGATTTTATGGGGTTAGAGAATAAGAAACTGATCAAGAGAGAATGGAATCTAGTCTATCTGATCTTATATATCTCAAGGCTGTGGTCCTGTTTTCTCTAAATGCTATGACATTTACTCAAGAAATGTTCAACATAATTCTCGAAAGTAACATCTACTAAATATCATACACCAGTCCTAGAGTTCCGTACATATGGCAAAATAATTTTATCCTTGCACTTCTTAAGAATATTTCCTCCCTTGAGATATTTTGAAGATAAAATAAAAGTCTTCCAGTAATTAATGAAACAAATTACTCATGACCACTATGGAAGGTGTAGGGGTGTGTGTGTGTGTGTGTGTGTGCAATTAATTTAATGGAATTTTCCAGTACATGGAAAATCCTCAATTAATTAGAGAAAGGAGTTCATTTGTGATTATATTTTTAGCCAATTTGGGAGAAAGCTACTATATATTAGTAGGAATTAACTACATAGTGGTATGTACACGTACAAGTATGTGGTAGTTTTCAGTCTTTCATGGATCTTCCAATTTTTAATATTATTCTGGTTTTGCTAACTTTCTTTTAAGAACTCAAGTCTGCTCACCAGAATTAATCATCAGTAACCTACTTTGAGTACTGTTTTTCTGAAATTCTTTGTTCTAAACTTAGCATTTAGCATAAAGAACCTAGGGACATCACCAGTGGTGTTGAAAATAATTCACTCAGCAAGTTGATTCAGCACAGGGTTTGAAATCTGCTGACTAATGGGCAGTTGTCCATAGCCCTTGCAACTTGGGCCTTCCCCTAGACAAAGTAAACATTATCCGCTTTAGTATTTCCTTTGCAAAGTATCTGAACAAGATATGACTTTGCCTACTGCTTTACTATGTACAAGAAATTAATCCTTCACCATCTCTGGAAACGGGTAGTGGCTTACTTTACCCTATGTTAAGAACTACAAAATTGCCAATTGATCCACATGCAATCCAGTACTTTCAAGATGCAAAGCTACTAGCCTTTAAAAGATAATAAGGTGAACTCTTTGATTTTCTTGCTCACTGATGATTCACCAATGCTTCCTAGAGTGCCTGGCACATTGTATAGGCACTCAATAATTAATCCTTGAATGAATGAGTGCATGATTTCATCTTGCCTATTCTAGTCACACTATAACTCAAGTTTAGTTGTATCTAGCATGCTGTTTGTACTTTTGTTAAAGTTAGTGAGGGTGTATTTTCATGATCTTATCCTCCATATAGACTTCCACTGTGTCCTGTGGAAAATAGGTGCTCAGTATACTTAGTCAATGAAAAAGTGGCAAAAATCTCTTAAGGTTTTAGGTATTGGTGTACCAACTTCACTTTAGGCCAAAGAACTAAGTAACTGTTCCCGTCTAAGCTGGCTAATTGCTGGGCCTTCACTCACTCACAGGTGGACTGGCCTCAGATCCTTATGCCTTTGTCAACTCTTCACCCACTGGCCACCCAAAGGGTCTTTCCCAAGTAGACATGTTGGGAGTATGTGCTTATGACTACAATACCACCATTCTCATTTACCATCTAAATCCAAGAGTTCCCAACTGGTTCTAATTTCTTCCCAAGAACTTTGCTTATGGCTCTGGCCAGCAGGTAGATCTTTGTCTGGTTCATGCTATTTCATTCTGTGATTTGATTTGGCTGTGTTTGCTGTGAGAGTTAGAATCTGACATTTGTGCTGGGAAGGAGAGGAAAAAATTCGGGCAGCCCCACTCAAACCTAGAAACTGCAGGGAACTAAAAGCAGTCTCCAATCTTGGGACTGCCTCAGGAAAGCCAAACCTCACTTTGATGGTGACAGGACAGCCTCATCAAGAGGGATTCCTGTGAGCTATTAAATTACTTACAGTACTGGAAATCACTCTTTCCTAATGTAAAGATGACATATGATTTTTCATAAAGAGCCTGAGCTATGGCTCCATTCTGGCCTTCCTTAGCCGTTATGAGATGAAAGCAGATGGAAATTATTCATTCCCTTTTAACATCCTTAAATGCCTTCTTAGAAAATAGCTTTGCCATGATCTTTTTGCTTTCAGGGAATAATGACAAATGAATGCTTCTCATGAGCAGGCTGAGGACTCTTGCCTTCTTCAGCATGTATTTGATGCACTATCATTTCAGTACCTTCTTTGGCAACTGGCAGGAATTATCAGTGACTGTCTCACTTACTGTTATTATCATAAGCTTGCCCTGACTCTGCCCTACCCCATGTTGTTCTGATTTCCCACCTCTATATACATAGCTCCCACTTTTCACCTATCTTGTGATAGCTAAGCCAGGAAAAATAACAGAACCATATTCACACACTTCAATACTCATCCTTCAGGATATGGAAAAGTTAGCAGAATATTACATATGTCAGGTGCTATAAGTCATATATATATACATATATATATATATATGTATATATATACACACACATACATATATCTAAAAATGAATACACACTTAGTTAGCCACTGGACCTTGGAAGCTTATGGCTACCATTTTGAGTACATCTTGTAATGTAGAGGCCAAAGGTAAACTATTAATCTCATATTGTGTCAAATTTAGAAATTTAGTAGTAAAAAATTATGCAAGTTTTTTTCTTGATGTATACATTGTTTTGACTCTATCTCATTGTCTCTCTCTGCTACTATCTCTGTCTCTGTCTATCTGTCTCTTTCTCTATATATGTATGTTATCATATACAGTATATTAATCTAGCATCTAATATATAATATATGTTCTCCAAATATATACTATTTTAACACTGCTTTGATATTATTCATGTATGAAAAGCTAGTTTTACCATTTTGTAATTGTGCACAAGACAAATTCACTAAGTTCATGAGAAGGGGACAAATGGTGGCCCCAGGAAGCACATACCATAAGAATGTATATGCGTGACCGGGGTCCAGGAAAATAAGTGAAACACTTAAGGAAGAACGTTCTGCAGGTGACTGACACTTGATGCTCTGCCTGCTCCTCCAAGGTAAGCTGTGTTGGCCCCAGGGCTGCACCTCTGTGGGCCTAGGAGGTGTTGTTGTACAAAAGAGGAGTCTATAGGCTAGAGAGTCCCAGGAGTGTAGATTAGAATCCCATTTTCATCACTTCCTGGTTGTGTTAATTGGAGGAAATTGTCCTGTTCTCTGATACTAAGGTCTCTTGCCTATGACCCAGGGATTAACTGTACCCTACATCCAGATTCTAGACAACATTGTCAACTATAGCCTCGATAATGTATTGTACAATTAGTTTTTTGAGAGGATGGTCTGGAAATAAATGTATATTCTGATTTGTTTTATTTGTGCCTTAGTTTCTTTTTTTATTGAAAAAAAAGTTTCTGTCTACTATATGTTTGGTGTTTCCTTGTAAGAATCTTTGTTTTGTCAGTGTACTGTTCTCTGTGTAAGTACTCTGAAGCTACCAATGTATAGTGTATTAACTACATTTTTCTTTTGTTGTATTGTGAGGAAATTTTGATTATTGTTTCATAAAACAGAGGGTAGCCTGACATGTTCTTATACACACACACACACACACACACACACACACACACACACACATAATCTACCTCCAGGTATTGTCAAATAATATAAAATAAATAGCAAATGGAACTGGAACACTGATGCTAAAAAGACTTATTAATTATGTTCTGCAGCCGGGCGTGGTGGCACACACCTGTAATCCCAGCACTCGGGGAGGCTGGAGCAGGAGGATCGGTGTGAGTTTGAGACTAGCCTGGGCTACAAAGGTGAGCTCAAGGCCAGCCTGAACTTCATACTGAGACCCTGTCTCAAAAAGACAAAAAAGAAAAATTATGTTCTACAATGTGCCTCTTTCACTACCGTGCACACAGAAAGAGGCACTGCATACAGAGATGTGGCAGATGGGAACTATGACATTTTTACCATGTCTTTGTTGGTGTGGAATATGGTATTTTAGACATAGGAAGCTCTCAATTAATATTTACATACGTGAATATAATTTATCCCTTTTTTTTGGTGTGTGAGACTCCTGTAGGTTTTGGCTGTGTTTTGGTGACACAAAATAAAAAATAAGTTTAAGAAAGTACAACTTGTGACATGAAGTAGGATGGACACAAGGTCCAGCGTGGTTTATAAAAATGGAAGTCTTTCTCAGGCTAATCTCAAAGTCTTTTCCATGCCAGAAAGTAAAACCACAGTAATGGGGGAAGAGGAGAGGGACGAAGTAATGGAGAACAGAGGACATCACTTAAGCTATAAAAATATAATCGCTATTATATGAACACATAATAAGAAAAGTAGTATTGTATTTGTACTGTGAATGTTTTAACCATGCTAGAATCAATCCAGTGTGAATGCTCTACTTGTTGACGAGTAGTATCACTGTCTCAAATTTTTTCTGTTTCTATAAAATACCTAAGTGCATCCATGCCTCAGCTGTAGATCCATGTTTTTAGAGAATTTGTACTTATCTGCAAGTGCAAAATGAGCCTTTGCCGAAAGAATTCACGTCATCTACCACACTGGATGACCTAATGTCAGTTCACAGCCTAAGTCTTGATTGATGTTCTTTCTAGAGTTTCTGGACATCACTTCATGGAAAAGCACTCTCCTTCCTCCCCTCACTCCATACATATGCAGGACACCAAAGAACATGGCAGGGCCAGAGCGAAGGTCAACCATCCTGCGTGACTAGCTGTGGCCCATGAAGATAGCACAAATTCACCCCCCCCAAGAAATGATCACACAGATAGCCTATAGTTTTCTTGTCTATAACACGCTAGATTCAGATCTATGTCTTGGTCTCCAAGGAGTTCCATGGGTTGAAAAGTGGGGTGACTGAGATGACCATTATTACTATTATTAATGTACTTTTTAAGGGTCTATAGGGTCTTACTACACAGATCAGGAGACTCCTAGTGATCCTTCTGTTTTCAGCCTCCCAAGCACTGGCATTACAGGTGCGTGCCACCATGTTCAGTCTTGGACATTCTGTCTTCATAAAACCCTAGGCAGATTTTTTAAAGAAAATCTGCTTCAAATAATGGCTTTTCGTTGTAAAGTTTCCTTTAAATGAAATACTACACCATACAAAATCTATTAGTCATGGGGCCCGGCAGGATGGCTTAGTGGTTTAAAGCGCCTGCTCAGGAAATCTTAGGCGGCTGCAGGGACCATGGTTCGATCCCTGGCAACACATGCTGCACCAGTCCTGCCCTCAGGGCAGGCTGAGCCGGCCATAAAAATAAATAAATAAACAAACAAAAGTTCAAAAAAAAATCTATTAGTCAGTAGTCTCAGCTTCTGTGACAAATGATTTGCTTCCACTGAGCTTGTTTTTGAGTTTTTTTCTTTGCAGAGAAAAAGGTGTTTAAATGCTTCGCAGTTTACTAAATCTATTATTAAAATGCTTCACTTCTCATTTGTGATCTCCCTTTAACACTTCTAGGAGGTCAAGATGGTTTTTCATTTTCTGGGTAAGGAAGTGGAGGCTCACAGAAGTTGCCATATGCCCAAAGACGCCCCAGTGGCCAGTTAGGGAGCTGACAGGTGACCCCATGGATTCTGACTCGAGTCCCACGGTATTCCCTACTAGACTGCCTCAGCCATGCAAGGGATTCTTTTAATCCAAGCTGTCCCCTCCCAACAACAGAGAGAAAGAGAAAACAGAGCAATAATATTATGCCCTATTCCCAATATGCTCTGCTTCAGGACAATTTTGTTTTTTCTTTTACTGTCTTACTTTTCTGTCACTATGCAGATGACAGTTGCACTGTTCATTTAAGCCTCACCTGGGGAATATGAGAGAAACGTTAATTATCATTTAATTTTATTACAATTATTGTTCAAGTGTGGCATAAATTTGAGCTTACTACTGCACTATATCTACATCTCTTCATTAAAAATATTCCTGGTAGGCAAGCCAGGTGGGGAAGGAATCTGGGCTGGAGATGAATGTATCTAAGTAGCATTATATTTCCATATCATGGGTGAGAGGGAATTTGGAACACAATTGGGTTTTATGCTATGGAGGGTATTTTATATATTGTTCCTATTTCATATTAGATAAATCTGAAGTTCTAATAATTTAATGAACTTGGCCAAGTTCACACTGAAGACTCTAAACTAGTTTCTTAAAATTAGCTAAAATTAGCTTTTTTTTTTTTTTTTTTCAGTTACAAAAGTTACAATTAAACTGTAGCAAAGGGATGGGAGTTCACTGAACTAAGTAAGGCAGAAATTCATTTCTTGCTCTTAAAGTCCATTATCTGTCCCAGAGAAAATGTGTGCCAAAGTCTATTATAAATAAGTGGACCCAGACTAAATTCTAGATACTGGTACACAAAGCCTGAGAAAAGGAGTTAATATCTTAGATAAGCACTAGAGAGAATTTATGACACTGGGCTTTGGGTACTTATTCTCAGTAATTAGTAGTAACTTCCTAAATGACTGTGTTGAGAAAGTGGGATTGGGGAGATAGCTCAGTGCAATAAGTTCTTGCCTGGCAAATGCAAGGTCCTGAGTTCAATCCCTGATGCCCTCCTTAATTTTTCAACTAACTTGTAAAAGCCTAACATACTTAGGCCTTGACAAGTTAGTTGAAAATTGTACAATAGTTTTTTTCTTTTATTTTATGGAAATAAAACAGTATTTCATGACAAAATAATATGAGACTAATAATAGTGAATACATAGAATATTATTATTTTTAGAATAATTACTCCCAGTAAAAGATATGGGTATAAGGGTAAGTATGGTGTCAAAGGCCTGTAATCCTGGAACTTGGAAGGCTGAGGCAGGAGGATTGTTGTGAGTTCGAGGTCAGCTTGGGCTACGAAGTGAGTTGAAGGACAGCCTGAAATACATAGGGAGACTCTGTCTTAATTTTTTCTTAAAGAGATTGATGCAAAAATTCTCCAAAGGATATTAGCACAAACCTTTCCTTTCAATGAACTAAAAGAAACTATTAATATTAGTCTTATATTGTGTTTTTTTCCTACACTTTCCTTTTCCTATTCCTTTTGAATAATTTCTTTCCATTTCACAATATCTATTGTGCGTTTTGTACCTTATTTGCTCTTTCAGTTTCTCACACCAGGGAGACCATAGGATGTTTACATATGTCATTCTAACTAATTTTACTCAGGATTATTGTCTCTAGTTCCATCTGTTTACCTACAAAAGCATCATGTTTATCATCCTTTATGTCTGACTCATAGCTAATTGTATAAAAAGACCACATCGTTTTTCTACATTCCTCAGTTGATGGGCACTTGGGTTTCTTTCCAAAGTTATGCTGCAATAGCATGGATATGTATACATAGCTGTGGTACAATGTTTTCACTTCTTCTAAGAAGATACCCACAAGGGGAATAGTTGTGTCAGATGAGACCTCTAGTCCTAGTTTTTTGAGGAATCTACATACTGATTTCTCCAGAGGTTGTATCAGTCTTCACTCCTACCATCAGTAAAGAATGATTGCTTTTTCCTTCCAGCCCCTCCAGCATTTATTGTTGGTTGGCTTCATGATGATAACCATTTTCTTTTCTGGAGTGAGACTCTCAGTGATTGATTGATTGATTGATTGATTGATTGATTGCACAGAAATTGAACTCAGGACCTTGCACTTGCCAAGCAGGCATTTATGCCACTGAGCTATATCACTGGCCTGATGATGTCCACAGTTAATAGCTACAGGAAAGTGTTTTCTGATTTTGGTAGATAGAGCAAGGACCATGACATATATACAAAGTTAAAAAGAAATAAAATAATAAAAATAAGGCAATGAACATCATCCCAAGACCTTGCTTCGACCTCTACTCACTAGCTCAATCAAAACCCATATAACTTTAAAAAACCCTGCAGATCCAGGTATCTAGTAATTTGTTACCAGTGGCCAAAGGTTTCATCACTTGCTATCTTAAGAATATAAGCAAAGGAGAAGTCACTTTCACCAGGCAAAATGAACTTCTCATAAGTCAAGGAATGGAAGTCTGTGAAATAATTATTCTTTGTAGTGACTGAAATAGTCACTAAAATCTATATTTTGGTGGTAAATGAAACATCACATTACTATCACAGAAAGTACAATAACAAAAATATGCCCTTATGATCACTCTAGATGGATCTCTAGACGGATCTCAATAACTGTTTTGATATAAATGTTGTACATGGAATTTTGTAATCAGCAAGTAAAGATACCACTGAAAAAATATTCTGTGAAGAGGGAAATGAAAGAAAGGGATGAGGGAAATTCTCCCCAGGCCTCTAATAGGTGCTCAAAATTTTGCAATGAACTACTGGATGCTTTCTTAGGATCATGTAGTTCAGCTCCTTATTGAGGAAAAATTATAGGTGAATCTTGAGTGACACTGACTGTGTCTTCCAGGCTAACTCTCCCTAACTCACCTCATGGAACTGTGATATTTCTGCTTCAGGATTGGACTGCCTCTTGGTGACATGGGCTTGGAAAGTCTCTGTTCATTGCCTCCATGCAACCCAGCCAGCATACATGTCACTTACATAAGCCAGCCTATGGCTGAGATTTCTCTAGCAGGTATTCCAAGGGACAGAAGTACAAAAATCATTATATATTATTAGCCACATATCACAGAACAAGATAGAGGGGCCTTTAGACACTAGAGGACAAAAGCTTCCAGCCCATGCAAGAGTGTAAAAGTGAAAGAGAGTAGTATTTTTTGAAGAATCATTGGCTATTGGAACTGGAAGAAGCTTTAAATTAGTAAAGACTCTTAGACTCGATCGATTTTGCAGGACAAAATACTGGCACACCAACATTAAATACTTACGCATGAGATTTTATATTTAGCACATGAAGATACCACCTTTAAAAATTCTGTGATAAAGGAAACATGTTAGCTGTGCCATCTCCTATTCATACCTTAGCATGGTGTGTGATGCCCGTGAAAGAGTAGCTGGGATTGGAACTGGAGGTTGACGGCAGCCCCTTCACTCTATGGATGGCAGTGTGGTTCAGAGGGCTAAAGCACCTTACTCAACATCAGACAGCTGGGTTGGTCCCAAGCAAAGAGGAAGGTCCCAGGGGGCCTGATGCTGCTGACTCACTTGAGATGCTTCTCACATCCTCGTAGGGAGCCACACATCAGTGGTGCTCTTGCATAGATATGGCTTTGTAAAGTTCAAAGGATCTGTTTGTTTTGCCCTTGAGGTAGACCACTGAGGTGGTGGTGAAGTGAAAGGAATTTTAATTCGGCTCAACTTTTTGCTTTTGTAAGTCCATATACTAGTATAAGTACCACATTACTTTTTTCTACATTCATTTTTTGGTTTATCTGAAAACATCATTCTATCCATTTATCCATCAAACATTGATGGGTTGCCTGCTGTGAGTCCAGGCCTATGCTAGAGCTCCTAAGTAACAAAAGATACATGGGGGGCATCCCTCAGCATCCTACAAAGGTGTGTAGGGCTCCTGGTCTAGTTCAGTGGCAGAGCACTTTTGCAGCATGTGGGAGGCCATAGACTCAAGAAGGCCAGAAGTTCAAGCCCAGCACCACAGGAAAAGAGATCACAAAAGATCTTACAATTTTCCTACAGGAGAAGCTTCTGAAGTATCCTAAAGGACTGAATGAATGTTGGCTGGAAGCAGACCCAGACAGATAGCTGTAGACTTGAATGAACCCAGTTTGATCACTCCTAGTTTTGTGGCTTTGGAAAAAATCACACTTCCCATTTCTAGTCTATAAGGTGTAGATAATAAGAATAAATAGATGATGCCTTTCACACATTGCCTGGCAGCTAGGAAGCACTCAGAGAATGTCAGCAATGTCTTTAGTTGAGATTAAAGTACATAGGGAGATTCGAGACAAACGAAGAGGTAAGGCATTAGCTAGCCATGGTTAAGGCAAGAGCTTAGGTTGTATTTTAACAACCTAAAAAATAGCCTATTTGATAACTGAACATGTGTGATTTTAAGTGGTGGTTTGAAGACACTTAAACAGACAAGTAGGGTTGGGGAGAGAATAATGTCAGAGAAGCTGGTTGTAAAAATAATAATGTGATCACGATTTAGTGGAAACATAAGCTTGGCTAGGGCAACAGACTATGGAAAGAATGAAAGAGATAGTCTGAAGATATTAGATAGTTTGGAAATAGACTAAAGTGGAAGATATATGAGTATCTTAAGATTTTACACAACATATCTGGAAAAGTAGATAATTTGCTATCATGATAAAATCTAGAGGGCAAAGACAGGTGTTCAATTTCCTACATTTCATCATATATTTTTATAACCAACTGGAATAGTTTTACATTCAATTGAGATAGTTTTTGACAGGCAACTCTAGCTCTCAGAACTCAGACACATGCACATTGGACCAAAGCCTTAGGACCTTACATGCCTTGGTTTGAGAGCTATTATGAACTCTTGAGTTATACTGCTTGCTGTCTTGAGGGACCTGATGATATGGATAATAGTCACACAAGTGCTCATCTGTTTACTACTTCCTTAATGATGTTACACATACTGGGGCTGCTGTAGCTCAGTGTTAGCATGTTTTTTCTTGGCTCATCAATTAATGAATGGAAATAAAACAGCATAGTTTCTGCTTTTGACAGAGAACATGAGTTGAGGGAGAACTCTTTTCTTTTAATTGCTTCTTCACCCTACACTAGTGGGGCCACATCTCTCCCACAGTTCTAATTTGCAAGAACTTGGTTTGCCTCTGCCATAGAAATAAGCCAGGTAGTTTTTCCTGTCTTGACCTAAGTAAGCACTTGCTGCCTGCCAGACATTGTACAGAGTGTATCAGAGCAATTCTCTGCTCATTCCCATGGCCTCCCTCTCAGGAAATTTTTATCATCACAGCTTTACATATGAATGGACCTAGATTGTTGAACTCATTCACAGCCATACAATTATCTCATGCCAGAGCATGGTGCAAAACAAGCTTCAAGGAATATTAAAGTAATGTGACTGAGGGTAGAATTTGGACTAGCAAAGCTGAAGAAGAGTATATTACATTCTATAAAGTATTCATTAGCCATGAATAGATATTTATACAGCAATCACAGTGTGGCTGCCTCTTGGAATCTTTGCATAATGTGTTCAAAGGAAATCTAATTCTATTAATCCTAAAACCTTTAAAGTAGGATAATTATGTGACTATGATACTTAGAATACATTGCAAAGATACAGATAATTAGACTTCACAGAGGCAGATATGAGGCTTATGGTGCAGTGACTGTAAATTCTTTCCAGAAACCCCTAGTATCCATTTGTCACTGGCTGAGCTCCATCCATCAAATTTGTATGTTCCAGTTCTAATCCCAGTGTTGAAGAATGTGATATTGTATTCATTAGCTTTCCATCATTATGATCAAATGCCTCAGATAGTTAATTTATAATGAAGAAAGATTTATTTAGCTCATGGTCTTGGAGTTTCCAGCTGAAGATCAGATGGAACCCGTGCTTTCAGTCTTTGACTACATGTTGATTACCTGGTGAAGAATGCATAGTGGAGTAGACTGCTCACCTCATGAACACGAAACATCAGGGGAAGGGCTTGGGGCCCCACCATCTTCCTTAAAAGCATTTTCTTGGTGACCCGGGAATCTCCCAGAAGGCCCCATCTCCTAAAGGTCAACAGCTCCTTCCAGTAGCACCAAGCTGGGAACCAAGTCATGAATACGTGGACCCATGACAGACATTCAACATTCAAACTATAGTGGTTGTCTTTGGAGACAGGGATCTTGCAGAAATGAATTAAGTTAAAATTAAATGATTAGAATGGCCTCTATAAAAAAAGATGGGTTTAGCGGGGCGTGGTGGCGCATGCCTGTAATCCCAGCACTTGGGAGGCTGAGGGAGGAGGATTGGTGCAAGTTCGAGACCAGCCTGGGCTACAAAAGTGAGCTCAGGACCAGCCTCAACTGCATAGCCAGACCCTGTCTCAAAAAGAAAAAAGAAAAAAAAAGATGAGTTTCCTTGTAAGAGAAAGTTTGAACTCAGACACGCAGAAGGAAGACTTTTTAAAGACACAGGGAGAAACAAATACTTACAAACCCAGGAGAAAAGCTTCAGAAAACACTAATGCACTGACACCTTAATCTTAGGATCCTAGCTACCAGAATAGTCAGAAAATAAATCTCTATTGTTTGGGTCACCCGGTCCATGGTAATTTGGCAGAACTTGGTTTGTCTCATAAGGAAAAGCAAATCAAGCTATTGCCTAACTGGACAGAATGGTGAAAAGAAATGCTTAAGTGTTTGAGGGTCCAGCAGTTTAGGGCAAAGGCATGTGTGCTTTTAGATTTTGACAAAAATGAATGAAGGCGTGGAAGGTACAGGCTGTACGGTCACTTTCATTTTGTTAAGCGTCCAAGCACTCAAGTCATCTGCTCTCTACATCCTTAACACACAGCTGGATTTGAAAGCCCTCTTTGGAGTCCCATGTGATCAAACTTCAGTGGCCATTTCTTCCCTTTCTTCTGCAGGAGCACTGGGCAATGAATTCTCTGCCTTCTTACATGAAACTCGCATGCCACTTTGTGTAACTCTGACTAGATTTTTGCATAGGGTCTAGCCTTTCTGTACATCATCTTCACACTCAGCTTTTGACTATGATGCTGTAGTGAGGTAAGCGACTTAAATAGGATTAGCTGGACTTTGCTTACCTACACTGATATGGCCTCACTGATGTAAATAAATAAAAAGCTCTTGATCTGTTATGGTCCATATGTAAAATGTCCCTCAAAACTCTGATGTATTTGGAATGTGACTGGATAATGAGAGTGCCATACTTAGGGTCCATCCATTGATGAATTCTTTTTTATTTTTTTTTCTTTTTTGTGGCTGGCTCAGCCTGCTCTCAGGCTAAGGCCGGTGTAGCATGTGGTCCATACGTTTGCCTAAGCTTGCTTAAGCAGGTGCTTTACTCCACTGAGCTATCTTGTTGGCCTCTCTGTTGATGATTCTGCAGCAAATTATGTAGTCAGCAGATGGGACCTGGTTGGAGGCAGTCCCTGGGTTGGAGGAAGTCCCCAGAAGGTGCATCCCTATCCCCTGTCTTCTCTTCTCTCCATTCTCTTATAGCCATGTGATGGGCAGTTTTTCTCCATCATATCCTTCCATCTTTCTGTTTTGGAACCAGATGGCTATCCCTGGATGGAATTTGTTACCAGAAATAAACCTTTCCTCCGTTATGTTTCATTGTGTCTCAATGACAAGAACATGAATAATCCATGGTCTGTGTGTCTCATTGGTAGGTCTCTACCTTTGTCTCCCCCCACTTTTTACAGTCATGTCATTGTCTTCTGACAGCTCTAAAATATTAATAATTTCTATTTGGAGAATATCTATGACATGTCTCACATTTTATACTATTACTCAGAGCTCTAATCTTTAAACCTATTATTTTCCATCTTTAAAAAGAGTGTATGTGGCTAAAATCAGAATCAATCTGATCTAGCACTAAAGCCTAGCATTTCCCACTGGCAATTTTTTTTTTTTTCAGTTGTATTCACTGTTTTGTCACTGTCCTAACTTCCACCTTTTCTCTATACAATCTGTGCGAGTATTTACTTAATATTTCTTTTTAAATGGATTTAAAACTTTTACCATTTATTTTAACAGCATGCAATTATGTTTAGCACTGGAGTTACTCTTGATAATGTGAGTATGCCTTCTCCAACCAAGTGAAAAACTTAATGGCAAAAAATGAAGCTACCTGGAAAGAAGAAATTCACTCAGAACTACAGCATTAACTTCTTCCTAGATTTCCTTTCTTTTCTTTCCTCTTTTCTTTTTTTCTTTTCTCTCCTCTCCTCTCCTCTCTTTTCTTTTCTTGCTTTCTCTCTTTTTTTTTCTTCAATAATATGCCCGACTCAACCTGGGGCTGGCGCAGTATGTAGTGCCCGGGATTGAACTGTGGATCCTGCGGTTGCCTAAGCTTGCCTAAGCAGGCACTTTAGACCATTGAGCCATCTCGCTGGCCCATCTTCCTAGATTTCTAGGCTCCCAGCCTCACCTAAAGATTTTATCAGCCCTGATAAGAGCAGTCCCTTAAAATAAATGTCTCTCTGCATGTAGATACACTTGTACGTGAATAGACACAGACATACTAGAAACATTTCATTGCTTCTGTTTCTTTGAAGAACTTCAACTGACACACTGGTGTATGGCCACAGGGAGAAGCCCAATTCTCAAGGGGTCCAGACGCTGGAGGGGCTGAAGACTGCTATTCTAGCAGTAGCTGAAAAAGTTATAGATATTTGCCCAGAGGAGTGAGATCAAAGCATGGCTTGACAGGTGAAGGTCTGCAATGTAGAGGAGGAATTCAACTTGTTCTTTGTGTTGTCTAAGAAAAAAAAAAAACTGTGCTGCAATGGTAAAAGTTATAACCAATGAAAGATAGCGCAAGAATAGGAGTATAACTGTTAGCACTGAGTCATCTTCTTCTTGAAGCAGGGAACTCTTTGTAGACAATTTTCTACCAGAAATGTGCTATGAGTTCAGAAGAGGGACTTCTTGATGGGATGAAAGAAAGACTGTACAGAGCTGGAGCTCCTCTCCTGCTTGCCAACTCCAAGGACATTGCTACTTGTTTGTATGCCAAGCACTTACTCAACAAACCATGCATTGCGTTTTCCAAGTTCAGCCTCCGTATCCTGAAGCAAGCATGATAGCCTCATTTTGAGAAGAGGAGAAATAAGGCTCTTGGAAGACCAGCACCTGGCTCATCACCATGCATTAAGTAGAAGTTCTAGGTTTCAGACCCAGGCTGTCCAATTCTTCACAGTCTCTATGGCTGTTGTGGTACAAAGTGGCCCCATACAGAAACACTATTTACCTGTAATAGTAAAATTCAAATAAAATGGCTTGTTTGACTTTTAGCGCACGATCCGCATTACCTACTTGCTTCTCTGTCTTCAGTCTTACATGGCAGATTAACTTAGCATAAGGTCAGGTCTTCTTTGTCAAAGTGCTAGGTGTATAAGAAATGTATTCATCCAAGTCATCAAGTAGTGGTTGGCCATGGATTACATAGGATTCTTACCATCAACAAAATAGGCATGGCCCCTCCCTACTCCCACCAAGAAATCATTATGTGTGACATAAATGCTAAATTAAAATATGTTAATATGTGTTTAATTATAATTGTCATCATTGCTGAGAAGAATAGGTACTCTGAAAGTAGAGAGTTGGTCCATAGCTCATCTGGAAGCTCAGGACTGCTTGATTTTAGTATGCAATTTCCAAAGTGAGAGCTGAAGGATACACAGGATAGATCCAGGTAGTGTTCAGCACAATCTTAGAACTAGCCAAAGCCCAGGAACTGACCAAAGCCCAGGATAGCTGATTTATAAAAATAGATAGCAGTGGCATAAGACAAAGCTGAAGAGGTAGAGAGAGGCTACTTCCTGCAGGGACATGGATACTATGTAACTTTTTAAATAAGTAAAGGAAAAAGAAAACTTGGGGTCTCAGACACCCCCATTATAAGGTCTTCAGATGCAGTTGTATCAGGAGCTTAATGTGGCAGGCTTGATACTGTTGTCTTTAAAGTCTTGTTTCCAAGGTTGGATCTTGGCCGGCACCAAGAAACCTTGACATTGGGAAGGTGCTCATCACTTCTAGAACATCTGAGAGTCTCAGTGTGCCTAAACTATGAAATAATATGGTTTCTGCTGAAAACTTGATTGACTTCTGGGAGTCTGGAGTTTTAGGACATGACGGGCAGAGTGGCAAGGTGACCCCACCTCCATTTCCACACGCTGAGGTTTCCAAGGAGTTTCTCTGGTACACAGGATGTTCCACGTGCAAACAAGCAACACTTGTTGCTGGAGGGATCAAGGGCATCTGTGGGACTCCACTGGGAAAGCACTGGTGAAAACCTGAACTTGGCTTTTTCAAATGTTACCTCACATATTTTATCCTTTTGCTGATTTTGCTCTATATCTTTTCTCAGTAATAAGTCTTGGCCATGAGTAGGACCACGTAAGTTCTGTGAGTCAGCCTAATGAATCACTGACCACAGAAGGGCCTAGAAGGGTGAACTATTTCCAGAAAACTCCAGCCTCTGCAGTTTTGTTGTTGTTGCTGTTGTTTGCTTTTGTTTTTTTTTGCTTCTCCAGGATCTAGAAAAGTCTACAGTGATCCACAGCTATCTAATGAAAATTTCAAGATATACCTAAACTTCCAATAAAGATTTGTAATACATATTAAACAACCACCTGCAATACCCCATGCTGCTGCCTCAGATTTTGTGTTCTCTATTGTTTAAATATATCTTCCATTTACTAAAATATACAATGTACCAATAAATCTAATAAGCTGTTCTTCAGGGTGCCTCCACTTTATGTCTTTATGTTATCCCAGCCAATCTTATAATCTAGATCCTCTCCTTTTATTATTTATTTATTTATTTATTTATTTGTTTGTCTTTTTGAGACAGGGTTTTGCTATGCAGTTCAGGCTGGCCTTGAGTTCACTTTTGTAGACTAGACAGGTTTCAAACTTGCACCAGTCCTCCTGCCTCAGCCTCCCAAGTGCTGGGATTATAGGCATGTGCCACCACGCCCAGCTTCTCCCTTTATTCTTTAATTTACTATTCAACAGCAAGGAAAATTAGTCCTATATTTGTACTTTATATTCTATTGATTGAAAACACCGTTGATACAAATGTGCTCCAAAAATCAATTTTACAAAACATTTGCCAACTTCCTGAAAGCCAGGGGAGCAATGGTTAAACTGCTGATTTTGCTTGCTAAATATTTTTGTTTCTTTGAGTAAATGCAAATTCTACATATTTACCCTTATACTCCTAGGAGAGAAAAAAAGGCAATAAAATATTGATGAGACAAGAACTGCTATGGAAGACAAATCTTAATTTCTAAAGTAACAACCAAGCATTACCACTGTATCTTCTATCTCTGGAATCCAGCCATTCTGGTTTCATGAACACAGCAGATTTAAATTCCTATCACAGCACTCCATCTTCCTCCTGGGAGCTGCCACTTGGGCAAGCCACAAATTCTTAGACCTGAGATTTCTGAGAAGCCTGGCACACTGTTCTTCTGCAAGGTTTCACGGTGATGTGGATCAATGCCTCCAGCTTTGTTGAGTATAATTAGAATTTTTTTATGAAGCCAATAAATATTTACAGGGAGCCTGCTGCATGCACAGGATGTGCTACCTGCACAAGGTGATGGAGTCTCTGGTACTTGGAAATAGACCCAGGCATTTCTCAGTACAATGAAACAATAACAGTGTTGCTAAGTGACAGTGCTAATCCAGGACCATGAGGTCAGAAAGGGTAGAGGCCTCTGTGGAATATAAAGGTCTCCCCAGGTGGGACCTATCTTAGAACAGGATAGTTGGAGGGACTCAGTAGTCAGAGGTAGGAGAATATTTCCTATGATGTTGGTGTTGAGCATAAATGCACACTTAGGAGACCACAAATAGACTAAGGTGGCTGAGAGGCAGCTGTGTTCAGAGAAATGATGCAAGATCACACTGGAAAGATAGGCTAAGTAAGACTACAATGTAGTCCAAAATTAGCATTCCTCTTGCTGATGTTGAAAATACACCAATAACATCTGTGGAGAAGAAGACGTTTGTTCTCAAGGTGACATCTGTAGACAAGGTATAGGAAGAGTAGTGTGACAGAAGGAGTGAGTCACTGAGACAGAGATCTAGAAAGGATCTCAGAATTAAAGCAACTTGTGTCATCAGACACCTCACTGGATGAAATGAGATCCAATTCAACTGGAATATAGAAAGAGCAAACTAAATGGGCGGTGTATGGCAGGCAACATCAGCTAACAGTTAATTTGCATTCAAACTCTCACGATATGGCTCTCCCACAAAACAAGTTAAAAACAACTGGTTCTGGTATTATACTGGAATAATATACTGACTTCCAACTTGTAGCCCTCATCTCAAATATAATAAAATAATTGCTAGTCTCATATGGTTTTATTATCAATCTTCTTTTAACATATAAACTCCTGTAAGACAGGCTTGTGTCTCGCGTGTCTGAGGAAGGGCATGGTATTTTGCAGTTGTTCAAAGAGTAGAATTCCCATGCAGGCATATCAGGAGGAACTTAAGCAAGGTAAATTATCGATGACTGTCTCCTCTCAGTTGCTTCTTCATAATAGGACCTACTATGGTTAGGTGATAGGGCTTGAAAATAATTGATATATCAGAACCTTATGGTGTTTTATGAGTGACATTTATCCTAATCTCTATATAATGGACTATGCCACAAAATTGAATTTCATTATAAGGGTAATAGTCAATAACCTCAAAGCAAATGGAGGAAAAAACACATGTTCAAATAGGATTCTTAAATAAGGATGATTTTCCGTGCAAGATTCTTAAAAGATACTGTGTCAGCATTTCTAAAGGCTATGAAAACCCCTTTCCTCTTAACAATGAAATCATTACAGATGACGGAACAAAACTATTTCTTCAAAAACCATCTTAATGGCTGAAAGAATGAATAAAGCTGGGACTCCGAGAGATGTAGGATACCACCTGTGCTGCTAGTGGTTGGCCACTGAAGATAGTATAATAAAAGTCAAATCGCCATCATAGGGTTCTGTAACTCTACATTTCTAAGCAATGAGGGCACTAATACGTTCTAAGTACTTCAAGGGGATATTATTACAAAGCTAAGGACATTCATTAAATTCTTTAATGATATCTCTTGCTGCTCATGCCAAAATACTACCCCTCCAAAACAAAATTCCATCCCTTCATCTCTATTATCAGGAGATTAAGAAAAGCAATATCATATGCTTATTCACAGAAACTCATATTTTTTTTCACAGGATGCATTTGGGTCTTCACACAGAGCCTATATTATACATGTTGGTTTGTCTGATTTCTAAGTCCATGGGACACACCCATGATATATGAAGCTGGGCAAGCAACACCATGGGGAAGTGGGACATAGGAGGAAAGGATAAAATTCCAAGGTATGACAATGAGTGAACTAAACAAGCCTAGAAGGCTCTAACCCGTGTTGAGCAGAAACTCTCATCTGCCCATTACCCCTTCTCATGCATAACCAGCTGCATACACAGTGGTGACAGGTAGTCATCTACTATACTTCGCTTTAAAAGTGACAGAAAACATCACATATTTGAGAAATATTTTTATTCACATGCTTAGAGAAAATATGTATGAATGTTTTAATTATAAAATTTAATCTTCTGAAATATTTTATATCCCAATAAAAATGATATTTAAAATAATCTAACTTAATGATCCTCATCATTAAAATATGGGAAAAACTGCCTGTGGAGTAATTCAACAATTCAGAAATTCTAGGTTTCCTGAGATACTGAGGTATGGCTCATTTTTATACCAAGAAATTAAAATTCTCACAAAAAGATTCTGTGCAAACTTTCCAAGAAAATCCCATTAACTTGAGATTTGAAAGCATAGTCAACTCCATGACATAGGTACTCTGCAGCGTGGATAATGAATCTGAAAATGTTCTAGAAATGGGTTCTTGGCAGATCAGAATGTAGTCTTGGAGAAATGCCAATATGATTTTGAGACAGCACAAAGGGTTGCCACCAGTTGCCTTATGTACTGTGACATTTATGCTGCTGTTTACACCAACTCCAAGTTTTGGCATATCCAAGCGTATACTTGATAGATCGTTATTCACTAGCATTAAAGTCTGTTGATTATTATTTTTTACAAGAGGAAGAAATACCTGCTACACATAATTCAGCCTCTAGACCATCTTCTCCCACGTAGCCTATTCTAGAGACTACATCTTCTCTGGCAACTGTTCTCTCTTTTCTTCTGGTCCCACCAAGTTGTCCAATCTTTATTTATCTTCCTATGCCCAACAATTAACTCCCACAATCCATCTATGCATAATCATATCACTTCATCATTTTTAGGTTCTATAGACAAAGGTCTGGAGGAAACATATTTCCATCTGCTGATTTCAGGGATTGTTGCTATGGTTCCATATTTTAACCCATGGCAACATTGAAGCAGTTCAGTCAGCCCTTGCTATTCCCACTTGTATAAATACATTCAGAAGACAGACAGGAATATGCCCCAGAGGCCTGACAACCTGACAAGAAATATTTACAGAGGTCAAAGCTCACTTTAAAGCACTTGAGCAATGAACCTCTAGATTTTGTGTACTCTATCTAGTATTTTAAAAATAGTGTTTTCTTTTCTGCCTACCAAGGCAACATGTATAAGGTCAGGGATCTTTTGAAATGGTTTCAGGCAATTAATTTCTGGGTTGCTTGAACTGTAAGTAGTATTTTTTTAAGCTTTTTTTTTTTTTTTTTTTTGCCTACCAAGGTAGGAGATATGCTTTGTGAAAACTTGGAATATAGAAAAGCATCAAGCAAAAATTAAACTCTTCTATTCCATGACCCAGAGATAACTGTTGTTGATATTTTAGTATATAATCATGTAGATGTTTAGGCCTGCAAAGTCAATATTACTTGTTCCCACATTTCATGAAAACATACATCAGTGAGAGTTTTCATTGTTCCTCCCAGTTGAGTTGGGCCATTGAGTCAGCAAAGGAAATGGCATCAAGTCAGCATAGAGAGGAAGAGCATGAATTGTGGAGCCAGATTCCTGAAGTTCAGATCTCAACAAATAAAATAACCTGTTAGGGCTTTTTTTCCCCATACATAAAATAAGGATGGTAAAAATAATAACAATACTTTTTACCATGATTATCAGAGTTAAATGAGTTAACGTGCAAAGTATTTAGAACAATGGTCAACAAATATTAAAACTTGAGCTAACATTGCTTATTATGAAACTTGCAGGTCTTGGTAATGGGGCTTTAATTGCCACAGGTATATGTGTATGTGCTTTGTGTGCTTGTGTGTGTGTGTGTGTGTGTGTGTGTGTGTGTGTGTGTAGCCTGGGATCAACTCCAGGGCCTTGTGGTTTCTTAGTAAGTGCTGTTCTAACCCTGGGTTATAGCACCAGCTTTTTTCACATATTATTTTCAAAGTCCTGTCAATTAAGACACACTAAGACCCCCATGTTCTGACCATGGACCTGCTATTAGGTAACCACAGGGTCATTGGTAAAGTGTGAATGCTATGCTCTGTTGGTGATATCTCATTATTCTGAGATCAGAAGTTCTGAGATAGCACTGTTTCATGATTTCATGGCTCCTACTGACTGGTGAAAGCTCTTCTGAGGGCTCCAAGTTAAAATCCTTGAGTTCTACAATCTTTGCTGGCTCTAGATTTTCATTGCATTTTATGTCATGGAATTGGTCACATTCTTATGATTCCTGATCTGATCATAACAGGAGAGAAATGTGAAAGGGAAGCTCAGGAAGCAAGTCTTCTTCATGGAAATGTCCTTGTTTTCCATCCTACTGAGTTTCTTAATTAAATCTCTTACACATACTTTGAATTCCTGATGCATTCAGGATTTGGGAATACAACAGCACTTATTTATATGGTAATTTTCCTCAGGCAATTATATTCTTTCCAAAGGAAGAAGAGAGATTTGACCTCCTGCTTTGCTGCATCTACTAGAGTTTGGGACAAAGTCTATAGAGAGGTGGCGTGAAGTGGCCTGGGAAACAAAGCCTGGTCTAGAGCACCACTGTGTTATACTGCCATGGGATTAGGGTGAGGGACTCTGGAGATCGTTTAGAGCTGTGGATTTTAGAGTGTCCCAGGAATACTGCCCCCAAATCCTTTGGCTGTAAGTTCACAATGAAGATTGCCAGGCAGCACCCTCTCTGTGAAGGCCAAGTTGGAGTTAGCCAACATGACTCAGCTGTGGTCCCATGATTTGCAAAGAACATAAAGGAAGAAGTGTGAGCATGGAGCCCCGGAATCCACATTTTAAAAGGCATCAAATAATTCTCACATTTCCTGAAATTTAACACTTCTGGTATAGAAAAAATTATTTACAAGTACACAGGAAGGATATTGTCTTAAGAATAGCCAGTATTTAAGTATACACGCTAACACTTCCAGCAAGGTGTGAGCCGACCTCTTCAACCAACATTACCATGGAAATATGGTGGAAATTCCTAGACCTTCAGTTTTTTTCTGTGAACTCAGAATTCTAATGTCTGTGTTATGGGATAGCTGAGGATTTGGTTAATTAATTAATACCCTTTAGACTAGTGCAATACATTCTGCCACATTCACACAACTTAAAAATATATAATTGTATAAGGGAAAGAAAAGATTGGTTATATCCTCATATCAAAATATCTCCAAGATATGAGAGAAAAAAGGGTTCAGCCAGGTATACAGTGTTGTATACAGTGCTTTACATGCAAGAAAGATAGGAAAATCCAAACACAGTT
Source organism: Myocastor coypus (assembly GCA_004027025.1). NCBI lineage: Eukaryota > Metazoa > Chordata > Mammalia > Rodentia > Myocastoridae > Myocastor > Myocastor coypus. The sequence continues at coordinate 72,259 of PVJA010002686.1, read as the reverse complement.
TTTGAACACAGATAAAGAAAAATGGTTACTAAAGAGGATGGCACTGTTGTGATGCAGGTGGTAGGGACAAGAGGGATCCATCTGTGAGGCTATTAAAATGAAAATTCTCTATAGTCACTTATTACCAATGTTTCCTGAGCAAGGAAAAGTAGATTCAAAATTAATAGTTTCCTAACTTAGCATCCCACTCTTAGTTTAGATCTTAATGAATGCACGCCAGGAAATGATGCTCTACTCTGATAATTGATAAAACTCTCATCATCCCTATCAGCTTGCAAATCCAGGGGGAAAATATTTGGATGAAATGTTCTTATCAAAATGCCTGGGTAATTTGTTTCGGAAACAGGAGAAGGAAATATACTAGGTCAGCAGAGAGCAGTATCGGAGAATCCCATCGCCTGCTGGAGAACTTAGCTATGGCTGCAGAGTTTCACGCTGATCACCGCTCACTTTAGCTGTGCCATTGGGTCATGTGGGATGCACAGCAAATGGTGCTGCAGGACACTGGGCTCTGCAGCCCTGTGCTGCTGGTGGAAGTGGAGGGTGCTATGTGGGGGTAGAGAAGCGGGTCTTCACTTTGCTTTTAGCTTTGACCCAGCCCATGAAGTTTCTGTAGGCTCTCTTCCTGAAATTCTCTTGGGACAGATTTCTTATCAGATGTTTTTTCTTCTTCCTTTTTTTTTTTTTTTTTCCTAAATGAAAACAACACAGGGGATGCCCGCTTGGGAACCCCTCCTGTCCCTATCTCGGACAGGAGCTTTCTTTCCCTCAATAAATATGTTCTGCTCATTAAAAAATAATAATAATAATAAAAACAACACAAAGCTATAGCAACTTATTTTGGAAGAACAACATTATAAAGTTCTTGGACTGGGGAGATAGCTCAGTAGAATAAGCACTTGCCTGGCAAACACAGGGTCCTGAGTTCAACCTCCAGTACGGCAAAAACAAGTAAACAAAAACATTATAAAGTTCTGAGTTGCAGAATAGTCACTCTCACCTGATATCTTTCCAAGAAACAGGGTATTTTCTTTCTTTTTTTTTTTTTTTTTGTCTTTTTGAGGCAAGGTCTCAATGCGCAGTTCAGGCTGGCCTTGAGCTCACTTTGGGAGCCCAGGATGGTCTCAAATTCACATTGATCCGCTTGTCTCAGCCTCCCACGTGCTGGGATTACGAGTGTGAGCCACCACGTCCAGCAAGAGTATTTTCTTTTTTTCTTGTTTTGAAATTATTTTTAAATTAATATTAATGAGAAAAAATAGCAATGAGGCAGCTTCACAATAGGTTAGTAGGATAGACACAACAATTAATACATTGCATATTGTTGCCTTTGCAGTAGTGATTCAGAGTACAAGATGCAGACATGATATCTTGTCGAAACACTATTAGTACAAATCATTCTTCTCATCAAACAAAGAGAAAACAGTTGCATATAGTTCAACAGTCCATAATAGTAGTGTGTTATCAGGACAACTGGCAATATCTGAGGCTGTTGACTTGAGCCTTTTATAGCTCAGCATATTAATATGGATTTCCTTCTTATGGTTACACTTTTCTAAAACAATGAATTTTGAAGAGGGAAGACAAGAAGAGATAATTAATTTCTTAAATTATATTTTTAGTATATATAGTTATTTCCTTTTAATAATATAAATATTAATCACTGCCAGATGTGGTGGTGCACACCTGTAATCCCAGCACTTGGGAGGGTGAGCTAGGAGGATGAGTGAGAGTTTGAGACCAGCCTGGGCTATACAAGTGAGCTCCAGGCCAGCCTGAACTGCATAGCGAGACCCTATCTCAAAAAAATAGAAATAAATATCAATCACTATCTTTCCTCACATTGTCTGTAATACTTTCCATCCCAGAGAGAGGCTGGAGATATTTCCAACTCAACTGATGGGCTTGTAGTAGAGACTATTGCAATGCCAAGACATAACTGCTGGTTTAAAAGATTTCTTTTTCAGTTCTAAAATTGATATAGCCCTATGCTGGTGAGTTTCCAGAGAAAAAGACTGAATGATTAAAGTTCAACCTCATCATAGTGAACACTGTAATCTGGTCAGCTGTCTATAAGAAAGAATGGGAGCTTAGGAATGTCTTTAGTTTTTCAACTTTAAAGGGATGAGGTAGAAAGTAGGGATTGTCCCCTGGTACATAAGAGTTAGTTTGGACCAATAAGTTGTAATGGAATGAATGTGCCACTTCTAGGCTATCTACTTGCCTTGGAATAGCATTTTCTCTTTCCATGGGGAAAGAGCCAGCATGAGAAGCTGTTTCCAATATGACAAAATTGTCTGCAAGTCCTACACTGTGATTCAAGAATCCCAGAACTTCCGTCTTTTTTTGATTCACTGTATGCTTTGAATATTTTGATTGCAAAAGCATAGCTTATTCCTTAACTAATAAAAATAATACAACATAAGAAACTGTTCTAGATAATTAGTTTAACTAAATCATCAAGAATACACAGCACAACAACAGTGAAGAACTGAAGGTGCTAGGAGACTTCTGCCTCTGGCCTATAATCATGATAGGCAATGAGTAATACATTGACCTACTCAGAAAAAAAAAAAAAAAAAAAAAAAAAAAAAAAAAAAAAAAAAAAAAAAAAAAAAAAAAAAAACAAACTTGAAGAGCGGAAAATCTGAAATTTACAACAGGGATTATAAATCAGACCCTACATCTATTGCTACCAAGTCTTAATTAAGCAACGTTGGATGTATTATATGAAGACTGAGTTAATGTATGTAGATGTATCTTTGTCCATAGACTTTGTGTGAAGTCATTAGAGATATCGAGTAGGAAAAGTCAGTATTGTGTAGATCTGGTTTTGAATCCAGCGCCCTCACTACTTACTAGGGGGTCTGGGATATTTACTTAACTCTCTTGAACATGCAGGGTCATTGGAGCTACAAACACCTGAAAAATCAGGGTACAGAGAATCTGACTCACACAAAAACAACCAACCACCATCGGGTGTATCTATTGTTCCTTTTGCAAGGATATCACAGAAACACACTCCCCAAAAAGAAAGAAGGGCCATGAGGAAAGAGTGGGCAATGAATTCAGCTTCTTGGGTACTAGAGCTCTTGACTAGTTATTAGTGCTAGAATTTGTAAGCCCGACCTATAAGAAATGCCTTTAGAGAAGACCTAAATTAGACTAATGTTGTCAACACATTCCCATCTCATATTACCGTATATGGAAAACTTGCCTATTTTAGGTCTGGCTTTAGCTATTTATGGAATATTGTCATTAATGGTGATTCACACACTTTGAAATTTCTCTACGTGCTCTTACAATTAGTTGCTCCATATCAGGACTACATTTTTTCTTTCAGTCACCGATAAATTTTTAAAAGAGTTAAGGAAGCATACTGTCTGTACAAAAATTTCGTCTTACAGTTTTCTGGTTGTGTTTCCCTCTGGGCATGTCTGTCTATCGTCTCTTCTGTAGTTAATACTTGTTTGAGCATTTATCATGTGCCAGGTCCCCCTCTAAAACACTGTATCTACATTCACTGAATAGTCCTCACAGTAAGCCAAGGAAGATGGTCCATTCTTACCCTGTTCACAAATAACTGAAGAAGACATAGATTCAGTTTTTAGTATAGAATCCCAGGACAGCTGAGTGGCAAAATAAAATCTTGGACCAGAGCAGCCCAGAGTCTCTTGAGTTACACTATCTCTTGAAACCTTTAAAATAACCTAAAAGCTTAAACCATACATGCCACACTGCATAGAATCAAGAAAAAGCATTAAAAAGCATAGCAAAGTTAGAAGAGAAAGAATCAATAAAGATAAAGATGAAGAGGTGGAGAGAAGGACAAAATTAAACATCAAACATGGTTCTCAGTGCATAGCAGGCGATGCCTGCAGAAGGAGCTGAATTTCCTAGTTCTGAGTTTGAAAAGGCACAGAGGCCTGTCTCATCCAGGATCAGCTCTTGACACTTGTCTAATGGCTTTAATTTTGCTGGCTAGAGACACAGTTTCAACTGCTGCTTATGTTCCAAAACTCCCATCGATATTTTCTCGAAAACGATTTTACAATAAGCTGTTACGTCTTTCCACATTCCACTCACGGAATATCCGTGAACAACGAACAAATGTGGTCAGAAAATCTTATTTCTCATGTTGCGTTATAGAACAACAAAGGGCTTTCATTTTTAAACTGGCAGCTAAAATACAGCAGGAATCTTATCACACAAGAATTATATGTTATTAAATAAAAATTCCAAAAAATTACAGGAAATAATACTGAAGAAAGAATGTTCCACTTTATTTTGAAAAAAAAAAATGAAATTTCTGGTTATCTCTTGATTTATTTCTCCACGTAGCATTAAAATGTGGGAAAGCAATAATCTAAGATAAAGAATATGTGTCTGTCATACAAAATTCTTCTAATTTTAACTTACAGGGCTGGACAGCTTTTCACCTGTGCAAGTCAATTACTTAGGGATTTTTAGGCAATAATATAAAGCTTCTATAGCTTATAACATATGACCTTCCTGCATCCAATTAATGTAGGCCAGCAGCGCCATGTTTATTGTTAACAGTATAATTTAATGGTCTGTGATTAATGATACTTTAGTAACTCCCAGAACAGGTAAGGTATATACAGTTAGCTTTTATTTGAACTATTGTCCAAATGTTGTACAACGATTTTCCACACATGAGGCAGGCAGCTTGCGCAGTAGTTATTCCTTGTGGTGTTTTTCACTCTGATTGGCTTGTGACCAGAATTTCCTGGTACAAACCTTTGTATATTCCTATTCATATAATTCTTACTTTGTATCTCAGAGGAGAAAAGAGTGTAACTGTTGGCCACTTTGCCACTGGATGTGAGGTGTTTGTTTTGCTGTCCTTTGGCCCTGTGTCAATGGTGGACCCTGGCTGTGGGGACCGTCACACACTGCCCTCCCCCTTTAGCAAGTTATTCCAGCATGCTTCCACTTTGGTTCCTTTCCATCTCTAGTGGACAGCTGTAGACTCTTCTAACAAGAGAATTACTATAAGGATTAAAAGAAATAACACATGTAACATACTTGGAAGAAGGCATAGGCAAGTTTCTTACATTAGTGCTTGAGCCTTTACATTTTGCAAATCTCAAAATGATTTGGAATTACTTTCAGCTTCAAGAATTGCTGGATTAAAGTTAGCGCACCAAAGTCCAGTCTCATTCCAAAGATGAGCTGGCAGGTTGGGGACAAACGGCAGGACCTGTGTGTCAGTTGTAGAGTCATCTGACTCAAAGCACTATGGCTTGACTGCTCCTCACACATTCTCCGGGCTGTTTTCCAGTTACCTCTTTCTCACAGGGACATGCAGGCCCTGCTTGAATCCACGCATTCATCAACTCTTTCTTCTAACTCTGCTTTCTGCCCTAGGTAACTCTGTCCCTCTGGTCCATTTCCAGGAACCAGAGAAGAAAGTCAGAGCACACAGGGCAGCAAATAGAAGTGAGTTCACTCCCATCACCTCTTCAGAGCAACAGCCAGTGCCTGTACAACCCATATAGGTTTTTCATCTCTAACTAACTCTGGTAGTCTTTAAGTGCAGGCACCGATGGCAAAGCTACTTATTTGAAAGGATTATTATTGCCTTTGTTTGGTTAGCCACAGGTGTAGTTTGCTTTTCTATTGGTACCGGGAGTGGAACTTAGGACCTCGTGCTGTGCCACTGAGCTATCTCCCTGGCCTGTGGCGTACAGTTTTCAGTATGGGTAAATATGCTTTTATAGAACACTGTATTTTAGGAGTGAAAAATAATGTGCGGCAATGCTCCTGTGGGAAAAGGCACTCTGAGCTCCAAATGCTATTAAGCCAACTTCTCAGATTCACCCTGTGGCTACACAGGGAAAAGCGCTTATCAGTTTGTCCTGAGTTGTACAGAAATACAGCAGGGTAGAATAGAAAGACCGAGACACACAAAGTACTGTGAGCACGAGGTCCCATTTAGCAAAACCACACACTTAAAATTCCCACCTATCTTCCCAGGATTACTGTATTTACCCATATCTCTGCCAACATTGGTGCCTATGTAAGTTTTGGAAACATACAAGAAGAATTTTTAACAGCAATGCCTTTTGGGAAAAGATATTTATAATTATTAGCAATGAGATATAAAGATAATTTTTTTCAGGGTAGCTTTTAAAACTCTTTAATTTTTGCCATATTTTTTATTGTATTTTTACTTAATATAAGAACTTTACATGTCACTATAATTAAAACTGAAGAATTTTAAATTTAGCCTTATGTGTTACATGTAAATACAGGATGACATTTTGTTAAATTATCATTAATGTTAAAAGGATTGTTAGGCAGTATTTTAAATACTTTGATGGCAATATTCCAGGCTGATCGAACCTAACAGGGGAGTCTATCATGAATTTTAGTGGATGAGCTTAGAATTTCAACTCATTTCCAGTATTATTTCATTTCATAGCATAATAAGCATAGTAGGGAATCCACAGAAATTGCCTCAGCTGGGGGAAGGAGACAGATGCTCCAAGTGTCACCCTGTCTGCCTGGCTGTGCCAGGCAGCCTCTGCCCACACCATGACCAAGACCTGCTTTCCCAGTGAGCCTGGACGCACCTTCTCGTGGAAATGTCAGAGCGTGGAATGAGAACCGCTTCTTCTGTGTCAGCCCTAAATTGTGCTCTGTCAGTCATGGCTTGAATTCCCAGGGAGGCTGAGGCATGGGGTCCCCGTGCTGGGATTTTAGGGTTCTGTTTGTACAAGCTGAACATGTCAAAAGGAGAAGCTGATTATTGTGTTCATCGGCATTTGTGGCTGGAACTCGTGTAAACCATCAGGGTAATGCATAAGGTGAAAACTGAATGCATTTCCTAGAAAAAAGCAAAAATGCATGTCCTTGGGGTCTGAGTGCAGTTCAGCTGTGGTTTGGCATGAAGGTGGAATGGGGGTCCTGGCATTCTGCAGTGTTCTCTCAGGTTGGGTTTTGTCTCAAGGAACTTGTGCTAACCCCCTAAGAGAAGCACATTGTGCAATAAAACCAAATGAAAATGTGTCTCCGGAGGTGCATAAGCTTAGGCAAGTGAATCACCTCCGCAGGAGTCAGTTTCAAGAAAAGTACCTGGATCAGGAGAAATGGCTTCCACAGTCCTTTGCTGTTTGCATGCTCAGAAATGGAGATAAGCTGGAGAGTAAATACTTTTTTTTATTTATTAAAAATGCATGGGAATCTTCCCCCACAGAATGCAGCGCTTCGTTATGCAAGTTGCATCCATCTGCTCCCTCTCCAGCTTGCCAGGGAGCCAGCAGTGCTTGTCAGGAAGGCCAGTACTCTACAATGGTACAAGTCCTCTTTCTGGGATTGGGGTGGTATACAAAGGCCTTTTTGCCCTGTCCTCATTGCTTCAGGGGCCTCCTGCTGGCTTAGTCACTGTCCTCGTTGCTGAGACATAACACCCAGTGGAAGGTTTGTTTTGACTCAGAGTTTGTAGAAGTTTTGGCCCTCCTCCAAGGCAGGGCAGGATGGCACAGAGACACATGGCAGGGGAAACATGGCTCACAGCATGGCATGCAGGAGGAACAGTACATCCCAGGAGAAACAGAACAGGGTGATAAACCCTTCTGGCTACCCCCATGGACCTGCTTCTCATGACCAGCCTCTACCTCTTCATTGCAAGTCGGCTATAAGGACCCACAATCCAATCATCTTCCAAAAAACCCCATCTGGGAGGACACAAGGCTCTTGCAGAGACATCTACATAGAAACCATACACTTGTTCACCTTGAACATTGCATAAAGATATAAAAGACACTTGGCCTTTTAGGTTTCCTAGTCTACTCAGTGGGACAGCAAAGTGGAAGGATGCTGTTGCCCTTGTGGTTGTCATGGTGCCAAGGAATGAGAGATGTCAGGAGCAAAAGAGGGTTCAGCTATCCTTGCCACCAACTTGAGCAAAACACAGTAAATATGTACATAAGGCTAGCTTCATGAATATCCATACATGCAGCTTCATAGACTCCCCAGCTCAGGACAGAGGCTCTCCATTTGGCATTTCATACTATGCAGCTGTTGCTCGAGTTGTATAACTCTCTATATGGGTGTGTGTTCTCTCAGGTTGGATGGTTACTCTATTCTCAATAGCATACAGGGCTATGGCATCTAAGGTTAGTCACACTCATTTCCTTCTGTCTTCTTGGATGGATTCTGGCTCATCCCAATGCCAACTCCACTTAGTCCCTCACTGTCTCTTCACTTTTTCAGTTGGTGAGGTAAGGGTGTCTGCCCAGCAAGCATCCTCAGGGTTGAGGGAGAGCAACATTAACAACAATAACCAAACAACAACAATAACAACAACAACAAAAATTAAAGGCACAGCAGGCTGAGAGAGATTGCAAATGAATATAGGGTAGTATTTCAATTCACAAATACTTCTGTTTGCAAACAATTTGGTTTACAAACAAAAGTGTTAGGCAAAAGTTTTCTTCAGTTTGAAAACTCCATATCAAGTGGCAAACATGACCACAGTTACCTCCCCTGCACACACAAACTTAGCCATCTTCACCAAGTTCATAAAACCAATGACATTTATAAACCGAGATACGTTGTAATGCAATCCTCCTGGTTTTTAAATAAGGATTCCTGCATCTTTATTTTGCACTCACTAAGGCATAGTATATGCTTTCTTTTTATTCTCATACAGAAAGACCAGAGAGCCTCTTCTCTTCTTCCACAGGGATAGTAACATAACCCCCTCTGCACCCACATCCTGAGTCAATCAGGTACCTATATGATTCATGAAAAGAGAGAACGGAAGGAAGCACTAGGCGTGTCCAACGTTAGCTACACCTCCAAGCACTGTCCTAGGCAAGCCCAGAAATGCCTGCTATCTTAGCTGTCTGGACAGAAAGTTCAATCATTGTTTTTTTTTGTGAAATCCAAGATTACTTTGCTTTTAAAGGTACAGAGAAGACTAATGGCTAGAATGCATTAACAAAGCCTGTGTGAAAAGGGATCGTCATTCACAACGGCAATGAATAGTTGACACAGGAGACAATCTATGGAAGACTTAAGAAGGTGAGCACTCCAAGCACGGGATGCACCGCTGACTCATCGCTCATTATCTGCAATACTGATCTCTGTAATTTGTCTAATGCACTTATTCTTAAAAATGGGTAAGAGTAGAAACTTCAGTTACCATTGAGAGGATTCAGTGGTTAAGATAATGCCGAACAAAAATGCTTAACCAATGTTAGATACAAAGTTGAAGGGAAAAGATTTTGAGAAACTTAGGATAATCAAAGGAAAATTTGCAAGTTGCCAAGATTGAAGGTTCTACTAAAAATCTTTAAGGCAATTCTAAGAAAACATCTGTGAGTTTAAGTTTTGTAATTAGTTTTAGAGGAAATGCTTTATGTCATGTTTGAACACACAGCAAGAAGAGAAGAGCATTTAGGTGTAAAAGACTTAGGTTAACTATCTGCGTTATGTGCATTTTTTAGAATGCTTACTGCTGGTTTTGCCAATTTTACAATTTGTTCCATTGGCAAGCAGTTGTAATGAAAGTCTACATATAACTGTCTTGCATTCTGGCTCTTGCCTTAGCTACGGTGATTCACTGGAATTGTAACTTCAGGTGATAAATAAAAGATAAAGATAAAAGTCACATCTGCCTACTCATCAACCTTTTCATTCTTCCAAGTTAACACTTATGTTTTTTCATGGATATATAAACTTCAATTGGTGCTTTTAAAGAAAGCCACATTGAAAAGAATGCAGGAAAAAAATGCATGTTTCTGGCTATGGAGTATGTACATATAGCAGAGTGAGGTTTTAAAAATACCAATGTAATTTGTATTCAGTTGGTAGTTGTACATAAGCACAAATCTTGAAGAGTGTGAAAATATATCAACCTGAGTAAGAATATTTTCCTTGGTGTTTATGGACCATCATGTTTGGCTTGGATTTAATTATGTAGCCCTGTTTACATGCATAGATACTCAAATAACTAATGTTTAAAAAAACAATGGAAGCCTCTCAAATGATATCAGCTTTCTGTAAAACTAGTCATGGACTAGTACCTTCTTAACAAAGCTGTCTAATTTCATTGATCTCTGAGGTCTTGTCACATAATACCTACTATCCTAATCATTAAAGAGAGGATGGCCATAAGGTAAGTTGGAGCTGTTCTTTAATTTCACTCTAAGTAATAGTGAACATATGTTTGGTGTTAAGACCAGAGTCACAGACATTATTGAGTGACAGTTCATGAAATGCCTTAACTTCTCAGAACTTCCATCTCCTCCTATTATAAAAGGTATACTCTAAAAAGGGATATTGTGTGAAATGTCTTCCAGTTACAGTGGTCTGTAATTTTGTTGTTAGAACATTCATGTTAAGTTAGCTTACGTGGCCTGATCTGTCAGATTCACAAAGAGGAAACAGATTATTTGGGGGATTAAAGTGATCAGTATCAGGGAAAATATATGAAACGGTTAATAGTGCAAAAAATGATAATGTTTTTACCATGAACAGTTCTGTGTGCTGGGAAAGGCCAGAGGTGATCACCTAGAAACACAGTAAGGTACTTAATTCTACTTTTGCTGAAGAGTCTTTGAGATCACAATAAGGGGTTAGATGGAAATAGAATACTTCATATTTTGGAAGACAAAAGTTTAAGAAAGAATTATAATGGACCCTTGCCTTCCAAACTCAATTTGTTCATGAGGGCTGGTTGTAATTCAAGTTGGTCATAACTCAAGACTACTTTTCCCATAAAAATAATGGAAATACCCATAATGTGATCTGAAACTCCTCAAGTAGCCCTTATATGACTATTTATTTAAAAAATGTATAATGCACATATTCTGCCAGAAATACCAATAATTTTCATACTACCTTCACCAAAAGTTATAAAATGTCTAATTTACCAAAAATGATATTGCATACTGTAACTACCATTCGAGTTGGCATCTATGGCTTGCAGGAAGGGAGGATGAAATGGAAGCTGGTTATTGTTTGGAAAGAGTCACCTTCTATGAGAATATCCAGAATCTGGCTCTCTGGTGTCCTTGGAGAGTCTGTAGCCCTGAGACCTGCTCCTGGTTCACTAGGTCTCAACCTTTCCAGAATCAAAAAAATGGCCTAAGGTTGTCTGTGTCTGTCTTCTTTCTGACACTGTGCTGTAGTATGACATGACATCATCATTAGGCAAGTAACTGCAAAAGTTGGCTTCTTTCTGTCTGGGTGGATCTTCTCTACAAATTTTTGTAGTTGTGTCCATTTTTTCAGGATTTCCTTTATTTTAGAAGAAGAACTTGTCAGCACTGATTGTTGATGTTCTTGCTCCTCTTAGAGAGCTCCTCAGCTGCTATTCTCTGATGCTCATCCTGAAGATGTTAAAGTTCTTCAGCAGACCATGCTTCCTCTGCAAGCTCTGATGGGCTCTGATATAATGACAGTGTCATCAAAGCGTCAATGGAAGGTTCAGGCTCTGCACTCAGTCTTCAAGGTCTCTCTCCTAAATAATTTTAGGCCATACCTTCTTCCAGGCAGGTCTCAGTATGTTTACAGACACACTGGCCCATGATTTCTAAATTTAACCCCACACAGATAAGGCTGTTGTAATGTTCCTTCTAGAACTCTTTAAGGGTTAAGTATGTACCTGAGAGCACTGGAACCACTTCAGGGACTGTTCTCTCTTAAAATTTTCCATCTTCTGCTGGTCCATATATTGCAGTAGCAGAGTTCTATGAGGTAAGCTAACTCAACTGGGAGTTATGGAAATTTTTTAGCTAATTCTTCCAAATCTCAAGAGTGAGCAGGAGCATTGTCCGTGATGAAGAGACCCTGGAGTGGGAAACCTTTGTGCTCTAGACATTTCTTAACAATAGAACTGGTATTGGTAATTTTTCACTAGAAATTTATTTATTTATTAGGACATATTTGCAGTGCACAGTGCCATATGCAACACAATCCTTGTGTAAAGTTGTTACATATACAAACACGGCTTCCTTCACTCCCTTATCTTCCCCCTCCCCATGTCTTGATTCCTCCCTATATAAGCAAGATTTATTTCCCTATGACCTGTTCACTTTTATTTTGCTTTTTATTTCTAATTTTTTCCATATAACAGAGAAACTATGCAATATTCAAGTTTGTTTCATTTACTATTGTCATCTCAAGATGCCTCTGTATTCTACTAATGGGGCTGACTAGATAGCTCAATGGATTAAAGCACCTGCTTAGGCAGGCGCAGGGATTAGGGTATGGTCCCCAGTGTGCTGTGCTGGCCCCACCCCCGGGGGCAGAGATAGCAACTGAGACTGGGCATGGTGGTGTGAGCCTATGATCCCAGCGCTTGGAAGGCTAAAAACACGGAGGATCTCAATGCATCTGATCTGTGCAGTGAGGCTCTGTAGACCCTGTACTAAATACATCAAAAAAACACTTACATTCTACAAATTACTCGTTTATCCTTCTTTATAACAGAATAGTACTCCATTATAGGTAAATTCTATGTTTTCCTCATCTATTCATCTGTTAATTGGCATACAGGTTGCTTCTTGGATTTAGCTATTATGAACTGTTTGACTATGAACATGGGTATTTATGTATCACTGTAGTAGGATGTCTTTAAATTTGGGAAGAGACCTAGAAGGAGCATAGCTAGATCAAATGGAATTTCTAGTTTTAGCTTTTTGAGGAATCTCCAGACTGATTTACACAGTGATTTTAATAGTTTACATTCCTAGCAATAACATAGAAAGATTCCTTCTTTCCTCACAGCCTCACCAGTACTAGTCATTATTGAATTTCTTGATAATAGTCTTTTTGGAGTAAGATGGGATCTCAGTGTAGGTTTTCTTTTAACATATTCAGTACAGGATCTATGGGGTCTCACTACACACATTGGACTTGAAGTGATCTTTCCTGTTTTTTAGGCTCCCAAGCACTGAAATTACAGGTGCATGCCACCATGCTCAGTCTCAATCTCCATCTCAGCATGCCCCAGGGGCGGGGCTGGCAAGGCAAGTTGAGGATTAAACCCCCTACCTAAGCAGGTGCTTTATCAGCTGAACTATCTGACTGGCCCTCAGTGTAGTTCTAATTTGCATTTCTTCAGTGACCCTTGATTTTTAGATTTTCTTTGTACATTTACTGGACATTTATACATTTTCTTCTATAAAATGTCTATGACATTTCATTTGCCCATTTTTTTTGACTGGGTCTTTTATTGAGGGTATAAGTTTTTGCATTATTATATATTCCATATATTAGTCTTGTGTCTGAGGAGTAGTCTGTTGTTGTCTATTTTCTGTGCAGAAACTTTTTACTTGATAGGATCCCATTTGTTATCACCAATAGTACCATTGATTATTGGTATTATTTGATATGCAACCAGGATTTTTTTTAGAAAGACCTTGATGAAGTCTATAATGTCCAGATTTTGTTCATCTTACCACAAGTTAAGTATTTCTGTTTTAACATTTAGTTCTTTGGCTCATTTTAATATTATTTTATAACATGGTGGGAGATATGGGTCTAGACTCAATCTTCTGCATATGTATACTCAAATTTCTGAGTATGATTTATTAAAAAGGTTTTCTCATCTTCCAATGTATGTTTTTGACCCCTTTGTCAAAATTAAAATAGCTATATGTGCCTGGGTTATTGCTGCTTCTTCTAGCTCAGGGACTCTTATGCTTGTTTTGTGTCAGTACCATGCTGTTTTAATTCCCATAGCTTTATAGTATAGCTTTGAGCCTGCGAATAAGTGGCTACTTGTTTTGCTTTTGTTACCCAGGATTACTTTTGCTAGCGTTGGTGCCTCTTTTGGTTTCACATAAATTTTAGGATTGTGTTCTCTAGGTCTGTGAAAAATTCTATTGATATTTTGATCAATTTTTGTGCTATTGTGCATAGTATTATTTTCCTAATTACTTATTCAGTGAGTTCGTTATTAATGTAAAAGAATGGTATTGATTTGTGTTTGTTTATTTTGTATCCTGCTACAGTGGTGAATTTGGTTGTTAAATCTTAGAGTCTTTCTGTGGAACTTTTAAGTCTTATGTGTAATGGCTGATATTATCTGCATACAATGATTTGTAACTTTTGTTTATTCCTACACATGTCCATTTGATCATCTCTTGCATTTTATTGCAGTAATGGAGAGCTAACACTCCTACCTTATATCTTATTACCATTCTCTCATACCAAAGAATAGTAGTTAGCCTTGCTATGTCTAGTCCTAAGCCTAAGTTTAATCCACTTTTGAAAGCTTTCTTCTCTTTACACAATGCATTGCCTATACTCTCTGCTTTGAAGCTGAATTCAAGCCCCACTACCTGGAAAAGGCCTTTCACATCTCACCAGGAATTAATTTTTTCCTTTCTATTTTATTATAGTTCTTTGTTCCCTTGTTGGAGACACCACATATCTTAGTATGGCTTTTACTTTTGAAATAAATTCCATTTGCATATATTCTAGGACTCCCTGAACTCCTAGGAGTTCATTTTTCTTGTCATCTTTTTAGGATTCAACATTGAAGCTGCACTTGGTGAGCCCTCAATATATTTGGATCTCAATGCGTATATGCTAAAGTCAAGTGTGCTTGGATTAATGGGTTTTTAGGGAGGGAGTACAAACAAAGGCATGACAATTACTAGCTCATTTCCTTCTTTCATTCAGGAATGCAGATTTTAAACATAGGTTATTGTACATGTAGTCTGATTTTGCTCAGTATAAAGATTAAGAAAACATTTATACCTAATAACTGAACTTAGCATAAGTACTCAGTAAAAGTACATTTTGAAAATTATAATCTACATTAGTGCAAAGCAAACAAGTATCAGAAGCTCACTTCTACTCAAAAGAAATAAAAATGGAAAGGCATAACACAGCTGAATGGAAATCAAGGACTTAAGGGTTAAACAACAAAGTGACTGTAAACAGAGGAGATAGGAGACATGGCAGGAGCAAGACCATACACTTGTATAGGCAGGATGGGTTGGGTAATGGTCCTAGGACACTCCAAGGGGTTTTTCACTGAGCTTAGCAATGTGTAATGCTAGAACTATGCTTGGAATGCCTGTCATTCTGGTCTTTTAGATGTGTGCTGTTTCTAATGTAATTTTGGTTGTTGCTGTACTCTCTCTCTCAAGTAAATGGTTGGTTTACAAGAAAACAAAAAGGGTATTAGATGAAAGTAAGAGACTGGGAAGCATGCTGTAGGATTGACCAGCTACCATTCTGTACATACTTAGATTTCTAAACTTCTGAGTAAAAATATGTAACTGCTTTTATCACACTCTATAGAGATTTACTAGACTATCAATGATTGATGGAAAATACAGATTCCAAGTTAAGTCTAAGATCTTTGATATTCAGAAAGACAGTGATGTCAAGCTCAATACTTATGTTATAAAGTAATAGTATCACAAAACTTCTCTTCTGGAGGGTTAAAAGTGTACACTTGCAAACCAAAATTCAGAGGAAAAGAAGGGATACAAGGATGGCCAATATTTTGGCCTTAGCCGTTCAAGGTCAGTGAGGGATTCAGGACATAAGAGAACCTTGCTATAACATCCTATAACTAAGTGGTTTCCCAAGTTTTCTGTTCAAGGGGATTGTGGAGCCACAGAAGAAAGGGACTAATGATGTATAGTGTGCCTAAGGAGAGTCACCTAGAGAGAAAACATCCTCTCAAGCTTTCACAGAGAGCAAACTGGTCAAGCAATGGCCGTGACTCATCCAGATGGCTGACACTGACAAAAAATCTACAAAACTCTGTATATACTTTCGAGGTAAATCCTGAGAGGATTTGACTGACCTTGGGAGATACATGTTTTGTTATGCAGGTTTTCCTTTAACTTGTCCTTAACCACCCAGCAGAAAAATTTAACCACAAGGCATAAAACGTAAAGCTAGATTAGTATGCTGAGCTATAAAAGGCTTAAATCATCAGCTTCTGACACTGCCAGTACTGTCAATAACTCACTGCAATTATGGAATATTGGATTCTGTATACAACTACTTTCATTTAGCTCTATGAGAAGAATTTTTTGTACCAACAATGGTTAGAAAAATTATCATATCTATATCCTGTGCTCTGTATAACTACTACAAGGACAATTATATGCATGGTATCAATTATTGGGAATGTACTACTAATGTGTTTTGAAACTGTTATTTCTTATTAAAAGTAATAAAAAGTAAAAAAAAAAATTAAAAAAAAAACAGAAAAAAGTAGCTTTTTTGTTTTGTTTTGTTTTTTGGTGGTATTGGGGATTAAACTCATGACTGTGCACTTGCCATGCAGTTGCTTATTCCACTGAGCTATTTTCCCAGCCCTCAAATATTTTTTAAACTAAAACATGTATGGGCACGATTTTCTTCCCATCTATGGCAGTGCATCTGTCTGAACTCTTACACTTGTTCTTTATTCTTCAGTAATAATATTTATTATGCCTCTATGGTGCTTGATATAGAGTTAAGTATTAGAAATGAAAACAAAAGGCTTTGCTCCTTAGTGAGCTCTTGTCAGCAATAAGCTATTGTAACACATGTCAGATTACAGTGACTCTACAGTCGCCTGTAGAAGAGAAGACACCTGAGATAGGCACTGGGAAAGAGAAGTACTTAAGAACCCAAATTGCACAGAGCAGAGCATTTAACTATACTGGACAGAGAAAATGGATTTCAGGGTGAAAGTTGCTCAAGCATATCTTGAAGACGAGGCGAGGCAGGAAAGGGAGAGCAGAACTGCATTCTATGAAGAAACAACAGCACAAAGAAATAAACCCAAGACTGATTCAGCTTCCATACTGAGTCAGTAGGTCATGTTTTTAAGGATTGACATGAAATACCTTTGGAACCAACATAATCTATAGTTAATTATCTGATGATAGCATATTACACAAACTAAAGTAACTGTTTGGTTACAAAGCTGTTCTCACAGGTATCAACACTGTTACTTTCTGGCTCTAGATTAAAAAAAAATACTTGTAGTAAGTTTTAGAAAACCCCACACTATCTGTAATACCAAGAAGCCAATCAACTTTTCTAGAACTAAGCAGGAAAGTTTTAAAAGGACAAGGCAGGTCTTTCCCTTTTAATTGTCCCAAGGGAATATGATTAGTATGTGTTTACAGCAAGTTTATTTTCAGCTTTAAAACTCTGTAAGGCTTTTTCAACTTCTTTCTCATCTTTGAAGGAGATTTGCTTTTGGAAGTCACTCTGCTGTAACTTTTTGTTTGTTTGTGCTTACACATTGAGACCAGGATAGTATAATATAAATAACAAGATGGAAAGAGTAGGTAAATGTATATATATCAGAGACCAGGACTAGGAGGGAGGAGTAGACAGCTTCCGAGAGCTTGTTCTTTCCTTTTTCTAGTAAAAAATAATCCTGGCCACATATTAACTGCTTTTTGTTAGGGTAAAGACTACCTCAAAGAGCACTTAAATTTGTAAATTATAAATCTAGATGATTTCAGAATATGGAATCCATTTAAGATTTTCTTTCTGTTCACGTATATACAGTAGCATCTGAAAAATAATTTCTCAGAAGTACATAATACTGACAAAATCATTCCATAAATGGAGGATCTTGGAATGAAATGTGCTTTTTGTATGTGCACAGGTGTGTGCATATGTGTAGGTTCAAATGTGTGTTATTGAGGATTTGGTGCCGGGCTTATGTATCTATCATTGTTAACTATGCTATCACTATGCTACATCCCAAAATACTTTTTGTTTTTTGTTTGAGAGGAGATCTTGCTAAGATGCTCAGGCTGGCCTGAAATTTGAAATCCTCCTGCTTTAGCCTCTGGGGTAACTGGGATTGCAGGTATGTGCTACTACTACACACTGCTTAGGACTCATATCACAACAGAAGAGTTTACCATGATAATCATTGCCTTCAGTCCTCTGTTGAAAATATCTGGGGATGAGCGCCCCACATCTGACTAGGTAGGCCACTATAGCAGGTGTCCCGTTGTGAGCACCCTGGAGCTCACATCCATAAGTATTCATCAAGAGCTTATGGCAGGTGTCAGATGCGAGAGCTCTGCATTAATGAAGCACAGCACAGTGCAGCAGTGGTGTCTGACACAGCAGAAGCCTCATGGGTGGATTTCAAGAGGTCAAGAAGAGGTCAAACAGGGTAGAAAAGCATTCTGCACCGGAGTAGCAAATGTTCAAAGGTGATTCCTAAAGGTTTTACTTAGTCGTAGAATGTCTCCCCCAAATATCCAGCAACCATTCTGTGTACAACACATACAATTCCATATTCATAAGAAGGGTTTCAAAAGTAAGCAGAGCCATCATGTATGTGCCCCTTCCTCAGTAAAAGCCTTCTCACCCAGCAGTTTCCAGACTGTCACTGGCCTGGTTGTCTGCTGTTCTCCTCTCATGTCCAGTTAAGTCCTCCCACAAAGTGAGTTCTGAGCCTGCTGTACTGCTCTTTCTACTCGACTGGACCAGTAAAACTGCATCAGTTTTTCTAACAGCTTGCCTTATAAATAAAAAACCAGAAGGTACAGTTTTGACTGTCTCTCAAACTACATCTTAATTTGAATTTAAATTCAAGGCTGGCTCTAATATTCACCCATTCTGTGATTTTAGAAAATTTATATAATTTCTGCAGGCCCTAGGATCAAATAAGGCTAATGACTACCTAGGTCTCAGAATTACCTTGAGGATTAAAATGTATTAAACACAGTACAGAGTGAAGTGTACAGGAAATGCTTGATAAATGTTTAGTTCTATGAGTAATACAGTCAATCACATATAATTACTTCAGAAGTTCCAGTTACAGACTTTTGATTCATACCTACAGGACATAATCTAACTTCATCATTTTCTTTCAAACAAGCTACATAAGAAGTTTACTGTCATCGTATTTATCCTAAATTAAATTTTGTTTAATGTCTGCTTACACTACCTGTCTTCTCTGACTCATTAAGGAGAAACTTGAAATATCAAGATTTGAAGGTGCTGTGCCTGCCATTCTCTAGTGGATAAGTCATTTCACTGTTTGACATGTCGAAGGCTGTGAAGTTGTGCTGACTTCATTAAAGGCTACACAAAGGAGGTCAAATTTCTATTGTTTTATTCCCATAATTCTTTTAGCCCCACTTTGGGTATTTGAATCTCAGACTACTAGCAACCACCCCTCTCTCAGCCTGAGCTCCTGTTCCTCATTGACACCTTGCAAAAAGCCATTACTGATGTAAATGAAATTATCAGTTACATAAATTCCTAAAGTCAAGGACATAAGCCTTTAAAAAAGTTTTCAAGAAATAATGTATTATACATTAATTGAAAGTCCACAGAAAGAAAGAATTTTGGCTATTTTGAAAGACAAGGTATATATATACAAATGATAAAGTTACTTTAATTTAGATCCCTGAAATTTAAAATAGCACAATGACCTTAGTTTCTCGGTATCTGAAAACAAACATGCATTATTTATATTTCTATATCATCTACATATTTGACTAGATCATCAACCAGATATCTGTAGATAAAGACACAGCCACACCAGTGTAGAATTCTTGCTTTAGATGAATAGTAAGTCCCTTTGGGGTTGTGGCTTGCTCCTTTGCCAATTTCCAATCCACAATTGGATGTAGGTGCTCAATAACGCTAAAATAAAGCAAATTACTGCAGTAATATGAAAAAAAATGCCTTGATACACTGATTTATTTTCTTTCTCTTTTCCCCAGTAGGAATCTGCTGCTTTGGCCTGGATAGTCTATATAGAGGGCAAGAAGGAGAAAGCAGTGAATTCTGGGAAATGAGAGTGTGCCTGGAGCCAGGGCTCCACTCTGTAGATTCACTGCGATCAATGTGGGCTTCCAGAGCTGTGCACTGAGCAACCTGAACAATTTCTACCATGGAAGAGAAAGTAGCACTGGGTTATTCACTCTTATGATGTGCATGAAGACATACAGATTTATTGGAAATTAAACATGACTTCTCATGCATTTATTTTGCTACCAGCAGCAAGACTAACTTCTTGAGCTTACCAAATATAAATTTTTCTCCTTTGCCTTTGTAATATGTCATAAATTATGAAACATGCTCAATTTGAAAGCTCAAGATCTTGTTAGAAAGTGTTTACAAATGATATCAATTATATTCCCTAGGGTTATAATACTGACTCAAGAAAAAATAAAGACAAATTAAGTGTTTATTATGTTCCTGATATGATTCTAAATTTCTCATTTTTTGTGACTCACACAGAATACATTTAATTGACAAAATTAATGCTCTTTATCCTCTAGTTTTATCATAATGTAGCTCCTATATTAATATTGTGATAAATTTATGGATGGTAAAATACAAACATCAGTTTCTTTAAAAATATTGGTGAATTCCATTTTCTATTTACTGTGGTAGGTGCTTGGGATGCAAAACTGAAGTGAATAAACAAGATGCTTCTTGTATAAATTATTTCTGACAGACATTTAGAATTGGAAAATTTAATCTTTTGTCCTACATATTCTTGTTTTCTAAGCTTGGCTGACTCTCTACATCATCTCCGTTTCCACGTGCTGTGTTCTGCCTCAGCCAAGCCCCCTCATTCCACATGAGACAGAAGAGGTTTGCAGGAGGAATGTAGTGGGAAGAAATCAGTTAGGAGAGAGGAGCGCAGACCAGCGAGGAGCAGAAGCCCAAGCCTCTGCTCTCTAACTTAGCAGTGTTGTCACATGTAACTGTCTGAGCTTAGTTTTCTTGCAGGATAAAGGACAATCACATCATAGAATCAAAAGGAGAACTGAATGCATTAAATGCATAAAAGGTACTAAGGGCAGCGCCGGAGACAGCGACCACTTTGTGGTACATTAGATGCATTCATAAGGCACATACTAAAGACCAAACTTTTTATCTAGCTCAGTCACTTACATCTGTAAGGAAAAACCCATTCTCAGACTAAATGGCTGACACTACCACCTGCTGACACTAACGCTAGCTAGCATCATGGCACTGGTCTCATGGAATGTAGTCAGGGCTGATGACAAACAGCAGGAAAGGATGCCTGCAAAGTTTTCCAGTGTTTAGAAGCACGTGTGCTCTAGGAAGATCATCCAAGAGGACTAGTTTATATTCAGAAGAGGAACCCCATCATCATCGCAGATAGCAAGCTACGAAATGGACTGCAACTCAAACTGTAGGAGCTATCTAAGATTGTATGTAAAGAAAGGCTTGGGGCATATATAACTAGTTTTCTTCCTGTTTTGGGGACTTCTAAGTTTCTGATAATATCCAGCTATTAAACTCTATGAACAAAAACTCTTATTTTTGCCCACAAAAGATTTGTTTGTTAAACGAAGCCAAAATAGGGCTCACCAACTCTGGAGGTCTGTGGAAGGAATAAGAACAACCTCCAGGCTCTCTTATATTTTCTGAAAGAGCTTGCCCTTGGGAGGTGAAGTGGGGCCAATGCGACATCCCTTTATTTGGCTCTAAATAGGTTTCTTCAAGCTGTTAAACTTAGGGAGAGGATAACTACCTCTTCTATTCCAGGAGAAATTAAGAATTTTCCATTTCAGAGTATTTTCTTCTAATAGTTATGAAGAGTTTTCTGTTATTCATGCAGATGTGGAATGGATACTTGAGATTTTTATCAGAATAACTTCCTATAGAATTATAATTCTTCCCTTCTATAACTACATGGATCAGCTGTAAAAACTGAAGGGGGTCAGTATTTTTTTTTATGGAGACAAGCACAGTTTTATCCAGTAAATACTAAACAAAGGTGTTTGTTAGATAGAATACCTTTCCAGGACTGGTTTTCTTCTTTCTCAGGGACCAAATTGAGAAGTGAGTGAGGCTGTTTCAAAAATAAGTTAATTTACTTTCATCCAAAAATAAACTTGGGATCAGGAAAAAATGTAATTTTAGAAGAATGTTACAAATGCTGTGCTTCCATCCATAATCAATAAAGCACAAGTTATGGCAGCTTTCTATTCCAATTAATGCTTACAGTGAACTGCCTCTGTCTTTAACTACTAGAAATTGCTGGAACTACTTTGGCAGCATCTGAAGGAAGAAGATAATTATGTCTGTGTTCAAATTTTTAATGGAAAGCCATTAGAATAATTTTGCATGAATGTAGAACCCAGAGAGAATGCAAAGACCACATGCTACATTACCTCTGGGTACTGCAGAGCCTTGGCAGAAAGAAAATAGGACCTGGCTCAATAGGTGAGACACTTGTAACATCTTTAAGTGTACCACTGGGACCACCATACACTGTGCCTGCATATGCGGTATACAAACACACCACATGTGTACACTCACTCAAATTAATAAAATAGTGCAGAAAACAGTGTAAGATTCAGTGTGGCGCTGATGCATTTTATTTATTTAGAGTGCTACTCTTAGTAAATATACTTATCTCTAAGTAAATAGTCTTTCCAACATAAAAACCAAAATCCAGATCAGCTAGTTATGAGCTGAAGCACTGTTTTGGTAGTTTCCATGAATGAATGGGGAGAAAATCTATTTGGCACTATGTGAGAGAGAGTGAAAATTTGTAATTCCAAGATAAGCAGACATCGCCTCTAGCACAGGGCTAGGAGCTCTCTGCTCGGCCATGCGCAGCAGCCATCTCATGGGTCACGTGTCCCGTTCTGCCTCATGACAACTGGGGCTTCAAACAAGGAGGTGGAGGAGAAAAGAATCGTGCAACCTATTTGGCTAGAGCCAGGCACCACCAACAACATCCCATGTCCTTCCTGATGTGGTTTGTGATAAGAAATAGGCTTCCTTTCTTCCTTTTTTTTTTTTTGTGGATCTGGGCTTTGGACTCACGACCTTGCACTTGCCAGGCAGGCACTTGTGCCATGTAGCTATCTCCCCAGCCCCTAGGCTTCTTTTCTAATATTTGTTTTTATAAAAGTATCCCATGCTCCCTGAAAAATAGAAAATATGGTCCCTAATTTGGTTGTGTAATGATATTGTGAACACTTTGAAATGCACATTTACATTATAACTCTATCTCCAGGAAACATTTTATTTAAGGATGCAAATAAATGCATTGGTTGTATAAATATTAACTCCACAACTTACAAACATTTGGGTTGCAAGCTTTCACAGGTATACTATACACTATTGGCTTCACTTGGTTATCTTATGAATGAATCTCATAAACAAGTCTCCCAGAATGGAACTTATTCATGAGCTGGGAACTTACTATACATACCTGTGTGATATTTGTCTACACATGATATTATATAAATTTAAAATATGTATGTAGTTTATTAGTTTCTGGTTTCATCCAAACTTTTAATGTTTGAAGTTTGCTCCTAAGAATTTTCACTCTGTTTGCTCCTATTGCTCATTGACACCACTAAATTTCTCCTAAAATTAGATATATTCCCTGGAGTCTCAGGCACATATCCCAGGGTTCAAGCTTTTGTGTCTTTGCATGTTAACAACTAAAAACAGCTGAAATGGAAGTTCACATCTCATTAGTATAAGACAGAAGGGACTCATTACCTCAATATCACAGGTGACAAAATAACCAACGTGCTATTTTGACAGCGATTGTTAAGAGAGGAATTATTACAAACTAACAGATGCTGGGGTCATGGGAGGACTTTGGATGTAACTAGCGGGCAAGTATCCCAGCCCAGTGTTGGATGTGTGAGGACAGGACCAGACCAATGACCAGCTGAGTCCAGTAGGGGACCAATCCCCTGAGGCTATCTAGAATTCCCAAGTGCATCCTGCCAGAAGAGGCAGAAAGGCAGACGTAGAAACTCACTCAGTACTTGCAGGGCTTTTTCTGATACATCCTTACACCACTGAAAATATCACTGTGCAATGATGGCTGTGGTCAGTGCTGGGAAAGGACAACTCACATGCTTACTTATTTCCTGTTAGCTCCTCTATTAGGGTCACAGATGACACCAGACAGTCTCATCTTACTGACCCAATACCAAACCAAAATAGAAAGATGGACAATTAAAGAAACAATTAAATATAGGCAGCAGAAATGAACGAGCCTTGGCATGCTCCTATGGGCATCTCAGAATGAATTTATTTAGTGTTTAGGCACTGAAGAATGCTGTCTGCATGGTACCAGTTAGGCAGAGACATCAAAAAAGAGAGAGTGGAGTGGATGTATGTGGGAAACAAAGCATGTCAGGCAGCCTGCTGGCTGGTTACACATACTACTCAGCTCAGTCACCCTATAAGACAGTGTGAGCCAGCAATAGGCACACAGAGCAGAGAAGCTCCCCCATCACCTACACTTTGTTAAAACACATTCTTGCTATGGGTGACCTTGCAAAATCATTAGCCTGTCTTTGCTTTGAGTTGAGGATAAAGTTATATCAGATGACCAGTTATGATTTTTTTTCAGGTATAAAATTCTACATAAACTCCATTCCCCTGACCACACTGGTCTGAGTATTTATGACATAATTCTCTGACTTCTTCATTCAGCAGATTACTGATCCTCCCCCAGGGTGGTCTACAGGTCTACTTGAGACCTCTGAAGATTTCAGTGGCCGATGAAATCCATGACAGCGTTTCACAGATGTCACTACCTGCAGGGCTACCAGTTGGGAACTGACATTAGTGCCTCTCTACTAGGCTACATCACCTTCTTTCTGAGCGTCATCCACGTGGTGCTGGTAGCAATGCCAGGCTGCTCTGCTCAAATGAAAGGACAAGTGTTTGTTTGCCTTACCTTAGCCCTCATGGCATAACACTAAAGCCAAAGCCATGTTTGCTGGTACTTTTGTCCATTTTTTTTTTTCTGTGACAAAAATGTGATGTACTCAGTGGCTTTTGTTTATTTTTCACAGTTGTAGAGGCTGAAAAGTCCAAGGGGTCAAGGTACTGGAAGACTTGTTGTCTAGTGAGTGTTACCTTCTTGTAACGTTACCTCTTGGGTTATCTCCTTACTGGGTGAAATAGACACAGCAGCTCCCTGGGACTTCTTTCATAAGTCACCAAATTATCTCCCCAAAGGTACTACTGCCTAATACTATTACTTCGTGGGTTAGGATTTCATCCTGTGAACATAGGAGGACCAACCATTTGGGCCACAGGGGCTCGTACTTCCAATATTTCAGGCACTTTAAAAGAAAAAAATTTCCACTACATCTCTCTACATCTTATCCTCATAATCTACTTAGAACCACAAGGTGAGTAGAATTCTATATTCCACAGCACCCACCTCAGCCTGCTCTGCTGTTTTATGGACCAGTGGCTTATACATGATTTTGTCAGTGCCATCCATTTATATACCAAGAAGAAAGTACAACTCAGACTCCACCCATGATCCAAATTATACATGTGCTATAATTTTGTGTCCCCTTTCATGCATTCAAAGTTAATATCAGTCCTAGAAAGAAGGTGTCATTTATTATTCCCTTTAGCAATGAGAAAAGTTAGGTTTGAAGAGGTTAAGTGATTCATCTGAAGTTAACAAGGATAGATAGGATTAGGATATATTCAGTCTGACCCAAGGCCTGCAACATTCTGTCTGCCCACTGATGTATCCTGATATATTAATTATCTTATGTGTGTGACAGTCTATTATAGTCTCTCCCATTATTTTATACTGGATGAAGCTGAATATACCTGCATTTTAGACATTTCACCTGATACAGTAGGGTTTCTGGTCTTCATTGGTCATACTTCATGGGATAGACATATTTTTATTTCATTATGTTTTGTAAAAAATTAATTCACTTTTTGATTCCTAATTTTCATATCCCAAATTATAGCTCCCTTGATTAGCAAATCATTTAATAAACAACTATTTGATTGCATATGATGAGCCAGACAATTTTGTTACTGAATAGGGGAGAATCAAAAATATGAAAGTCAATGTCATCATCCATCATGGGTACATGGAGCCATGCAGTGACAGATGCATAGTCATGAGACAAGAAATCATCAGACAACTAGAAGTAAAGGACACTCAGATCTCCAGTCTTAGTCCTTTCTTTTAGGAGGTGATGATCCCCTGAAATACAGCCTAACTTTAAACCCTACTTCCACTAAAGTAGTTCACTGAGTCTAATTAAGTTAAAGCTTCATTTTCTTAACTATAATTATCACTCCATACTCACACTGTATATAATAGTCTAAATTAAGTGGCACTAGTAGATAAGATATTACCTGATATACAGCACCTAAGCCTATCATGGATGACTAAAGCCTAAGTCTCCAAATTCTCTTTCTTTCCCATTAAACTGATTGTTCAGAGCTTTCTATTTACTTTGTTGTTGTTGTAGATTATAGAAAAAGTGAAGCGGCTCCCTACTCAGTTATTACTCAACAAACATTTAGGCAAGTTTAGGGACCACAGTGGTGGCAGCATTGAAAGTATTGAGTGGAACAGCATGACTCTTTCTACCCACTTCCCCCATCCCACCTGATCAGTGGCTTGAGAGAGGGACACCAGTGGATTAAAAAAAAATAACTTGTGCCACAGGGGAGCGGAGCAGTGGGAAGTCAGCGCACTGTACCCACCACAGGAGAGAAAGTTGAAATAGGACTGAGCAGCCTGGAGCTGTTTCACAGTGGGGCTGCAGCAGTTAATCGGCCCATACCACGCAACTCCCCTCTACTCTGCAACAAGCGTTGCAAGAGGACAGAGACATGGCCTCAGAAGTGGAGCAGAGGAGGCTTTGCAAGCGCTGGAAGGAGCCATCTACACACAGGACTGAGAACGGCCTCAGCTATCTGAGGTGTCTGAGGGCACCGTGGCAACTAGAACAGTGACACAGAGCAATCAGTGAGGATGAAGTGGGCCACCCAGGAACATCCAGAGTGTTATGGGCTAAGACCCACCCCAGGCCCACATCTAGAGGCCAAGAGCAGCCCTACACCCAGTACTAACTCTACTGCATTTTTGGCAGGGTTACCAGTACAACTCTGGGCTTTGATTTGGACTTTATCGCATCTGTGCATACCAGAAGAACTTTGTTATTTTGTTCTTCTCTTCTCTGTCTTCCCTCAACTTTCTCTCTCTCTCTCTCTCTCTCTCTCTCTCTCTCTCTCTCTCTCTCTCTCTCCCTTTCTTTCTTTGAGACAGGGTCTCGCTATGCAGTTCAAGCTGGCCTTGAGCTCACTTTTGTAGCCCAGGCTGGTCTCAGACTCACACTGATCCTCCTGCCTCAACCTCCCAAGTGCTGGGATTACAGGTGTGTGCCACCATGCCCAGCTTCCCTCAACGTTCTTTCTTGATTTTTTTTTAAAAATATTTTCAGTCAAGTGAAAACTCTCTTATCTTTCTGGTTTGCTTTGACAGTCTGCTTTCTCCTTCATTCTTTCCCGTCCTCTTCTCCAGTTTTCTGAAGCTTGGATGGTCATCCCTTGCCTCCAGTTTGCTTCCTCTGTATTTCTGTCTCAGCTTTGTCCCCTACCATTCTTAATGCCTCCCATGGATAAAAATCACTAAATTAATGGAAATTCATTACATATCAGTTCTTGATTTATGTTAGATTTTGGTATATAACTGTACCTTTTGCTCCTGTGGTTGAAGGTAGTGCTAGAGCTTGTATTTAGATGTTTCCCCAAAGCTGAATGTTGTCTTAGATGGGGCTTTTTTAGAGTGGGTGAATTAAGAGTATGCGATGCTGGGGTTAAAGATGTGTGCTTATGAAGTCAATCCCCTAAATGGCTTGGCACTACTCTAATCTTGTTGTTTTTACTGCTTCTGCCACAAAAATATGAATTATTGTCCTTTTGTCGTGTGCCACCCTACCTTAGAGACAGCATCAAGTGAAACTTCTACAAACTGTGAACCAAACAAACCTTTCCACCTTTCACTTTATGTGTTGGGTGTTTTGTTTCAGCAACACAACAAAACCAACCAGGACAGGTATCAAATCAATAATTTCCACAGTTCGTCGGTTTCTAGGCTGTGCTTGATGTCAGTGTTACTGTCAATTGTATTGCTTTAGCCACGGTGTTATAGCTGTAGTAATTATTTGTTATCCTTTGTATGACAACACTGACTGTCCCGGGTCGTGCTTATCAACATAGTCCCGTATCAAGGAGATAACAACTACTCATCCTTAATAAATCGGTAAGATAGGATCTGAGGATGGACGTAGAAACTAAGAACAAGCTATGCACAACAGATATCTCCAAGGAACACACATTTCATATGGAAGCCTTGATACCAGGGGTAAGCAATTTATAATCATTTTTAAGTATCAACAAAGCAAACAAAAGAAGAAATATAAAATAACAAGACTCATGTGCAAAATGCCACCCCAGACCTCCATCTCACCTAGGGCAACTTCATGGGACAACAAGATTGGGGAAATAAGAAGCTATTAACATGAACTCTCTGAAATGCTAGTGACAAAAGTTAGAAAAGCAAACAAGCAAACAAAGCCTCTAAACCCCAGATGAATGAGATACAGATAAAAGATTATAAATAATCTCTCAGATGGAAAAAAAAGAGATGACAATCAAAATGAAGAACATATCCAGTGAATCTAGAATAGCTTACAATAAAAATAGAGGAAGTTAACAAAAACAGTGGAAATCATGAATGCTCTACATAGGAGAGGAATGGAATCCGTGAAAGAGATTCAGATATCCAGGAGATAAAGAGGTTCACTGGAAATGTATGCAGCCACTTGAACCCAGGTAAGGACAGGATACCAGACCCATGAAGACAGGATTGCAATTAGATACCAGGAAGAGAAAGATTTTTTTTTTTAAAATAGCAAGGAATCATGAAAAATCAATCCAATAGTTGCAAGATGATACAAAGCAAAACAATGTAAAATTGACCAGAGTCAAAGAGACAGTAGGACACAGCACAAGCAATATACAAACCATGTTCATATAAGCTATGGGAGAAAATTTCCAAAACATGGGAAAACAATTTCACATACAAATCAGTGAGGCAGATGGAACTCTAATCAGCCAAAACAAATGACCAAAATAAATTTACACCAATGTTTGTAATAGTTATCAAGACTTCAGAAATTCTGCACAAGATCAGAATATTGAAAACTATTAGAAGCCGGGCGTGGTGGCACATACCTATAATCCCAGCACTTGGGAGGCTGAGGCAGGAGTATCAGTGTGAGTTTGAGACCAGCCTGGGCTACAAAAGTGAGTTTAAGGCCAGCCTGAACTGCATAGCAAGAACCTGTCTCAAAAAGACAAAAAAAAAAAAAAAAAAAAAAAAAAAAAAAAAAAAAAAAAAAAAAAAAAAAAAAAAAAAAAAAAAAAAAAAAAAAAAAAAAAAAAAAAAACCTGTTAGAAAAAAGAAAAAGATCAACTAAAAAGGAAAACCCATAAGATCACAGCAGACTACTTGAAAGAAAACTACCTCCAACCCTCATTGGTGAATCTTACAAAGCTATTTTTCAGAATTAATGGAGAAATAAGATACATCTATGGCAAAGAACAACTGAAGAAATTCATGACCACCAAATCAATCCTCTAAAATTCTCTGAACGTCTTTTCTATAAAGAATTAATAGGGGCTGGGAAAATAGCTCAGTAGGATAAGTGCTTGCCTGGCAAGCCTAATGGCCTGAGTTCAATTCACAGTCCCACCAAAAAAAAAAAAAAAAAAAAAAAATCATGACCACAATCCCCAAAACACCAGTAGAAAGAAGCCACCAGGAAAAGCAAACAATTAGACAGAAGGGAATACAGTGAACCAACAACAGAAAAACAATATGCCAATGATAAGCCGATACATGTCAATTATAACCATTATATAATTGATCTCATTCACCAATCAAAAGAAACATGATCAAAAATAAAATTAAAAAATATGCTGCATACAAGAAATACATTTAAAAAGTAACACATTTAACATAAAAAGAATTTCATAGGTAGAAGATCAAAGGGCTTTAAATGATATGCAATGTAACAGGAGCCCAGAAAAAACTCAAGGATAGCTCTTTTGTTTATATACAAAGTGAACTTCAAGCCATCATTGATCAAAAGAGCCAGAGAAGTTCACTATATACTTGTTAAGGTAAGATTTCAGGAGAAACAAATAATAATAAAAATATATTTGTACAAACATGAGTGAACCCAATCATGTAAAACAAATATTAGTAGACATAAACAATCAAATAAGTGCTAACACAATTGTAATAGGAGACTTTAATACCCCACTGTCACAAATAGGCAGAAAAACTGGACAAAAGTCCAACAAGGAAATATCAGAACTCAACCAAACCTGTGGTAGTAGATGTCTATTGAGTGCTCTATCCTCCAATAACACAATAAGCATTCTTCTCAGCTACATATGGGATGTTTTCCAAAATAGATCTCATGCTGGTTCATAGAACATATGTAAGTAAATGCAAAGTAATTAAAATTATTTTGTATATATTATCATATTGTATGCAGTGAAATTAGAAATCAATCTCAAATATCAGCCAAAGCAATTAGATGAGAAAGAAATAAAAGGAATAAAGATAGGAAAGGAAGAAGTTAATTTTGCACTACTTGCAGATGATTTGATACTCTACACAGAATACCTAAAAAACTACACTAAAAGACTTTTAGATTTAATGACCAAAAATTATTATTATTATTATTGACATTTCAGCCTGCCCTGAGGGTGGGGCTAGCTCAGCATGTGGTGCTGGGGATCCAACCATGGTCCCTGCGGTTGCCTAAGCTTTACTAAGCAGGTGCTTTAGGCTGCTGAGCCATCTCACCAGCCCTTAATGACCAAACTTAGTTGTATGGCTGGATAAAAAATCAACACTCAAAAATTAGCAGCATTCCTATACATAAATAACAAACTCAAACACAAAGAGAAATCAGGGAAACCAACCACACCTTCCATAATAGTATAAAAAATTTAAATACTGAGGTATCCATCTAGCGAAGGAAATAAAAGATCTTTACACCGAAAACTGCTGTAGTCTGAGAAAGGATATTAAAGAGAGTATCAGAGAATGTGAAGATATCCCTTGTTCTTATGAAGAAAGAATGAACATAGACTAGTTATACTCTAAAAGTTATTATATAGATTTAATGCAATCCTGATTTTAAAAGAATCAATGTAATACCTCACATAATTAGAGAAAACAATCCTAAAATTTCTTTAAAACCACAAGTCACCTACAATACCATGAACAATTCTGGTCACCACAGGTAAGCGAGTAGGCATCACAAACTCTGACTTTAAGTCAGACTACAAAGCAACTGTGATAATAATAAAAATGGCATTATTGATGTAAGAAACAAACCTGAGGACCAGTGGGACAGATTAGAAGATGTATAAATAACTCCAAATGCACTCAGCCACCCTATCTTTGACAAATAGGTTAAAACACCCTCAACAAAAGAAAAAATATCCTCTTTATTAATTGATGTTAGAAAAAAACCTGGTTTTCTATATGTTGAAGACAAAAATTAGACTCATGTTTCTCACCGTGAGCTAAAATCAAAATGGATCACAGATCTAAATATTAAAACTGAAACAATAAATCTGCTGTAAGAAAGAATGTAGGTCTCTTAAGGACATAGGATAGGCAAAGACTTTATGAACAAAACTCAGGGTATAAGGGAAATATTACGTAGGACCAATAACAGGAATATCATCTTATTAAAAAGTTTTTAACTATTGGAAGAAATCATCAACAGAGTGAAGAGAGAATCCGCAGAGTGGGAAAATATTTTTGATAGCTATTCCTCAGATAAAGGACTAATATCTAAAATAAAAGACTAATATCTAAAATAAAAAACTCTTTCGGCCGGAACCGCCATCTTCCAGTGATTTGTCAAAATGACTAACACAAAGGGCAAGAGGAGGGGAATCCGTTATATGTTCTCCAGGCCCTTTAGAAAACATAGGATGTTCCTTTGGCCACATACATGCTAATCGACAAAAAGGGTGACATTGTAGACATCAAGGGAATGGGTACTGTGCAAAAAGGAATGCCTCACAAATGTTACCATGGCAAAACAGGAAGAGTCTACAATGTTACCCAGCATGCTGTTGACATTTTTGTAAGCAAGCAAGTTAAGAGCAAGATACTTGCCAAGAGGATTAATGTGCGTATTGAGCATATTAAACATTCAAAAAGTCGTGATAGCTTCCTGAAACATGTCAAGGAAAATGATCAGAAAAACAAAGAAGCCAAAGAGAAAGGTACTTGGGTTCAACTGAAGCGCCAGCCTGCCCCTCCCAGAGAAGCGCACTTTGTGAGGACCAATGGGAAGGAACCTGAGTTGTTGGAACCTATTCCCTATGAATTCATGGCATAAACTGGGATGTAGTTCTGCCACTCACCACCTAATTGGCACCTTAAGTGTTCTAGGTCCTGTATAAAAATAAAATTGCCCTGTGTTGTAAGGGCGATTTTCTTAGTTGAAGAGGTATGTGGTGCCTTCTTACCTCAAACATATCTCAGCAGATTTTCACTGCAGTGAATAATTGTGTCTGGTCTTTATTCTTCAGTGTTTTCTTGCTGAGAAATTGCTGAGGTATTGTACAGGTGTATACCCAAATATTTATAAAATATTTATATTGGCTTGAAGATCTTGTAAATCACCATTGGGAAAAGATGTATCCAAATAAATGGAAGTCATTTCAGAAACAAATGTAAGTCCATTTCAGTTAAATAAATTGTTTAAAGCACCAAAATAAATAAATAAATAAAATAAAATAAAATAAAATAAAAAACTCATACTCCCCGCTCCAATTAAAAAACTCCACCTAAAGTGGGCATCTGAAATGAATAGATACTGCTCAGATGAAGAAGTAGAAATGGGAAAATAAATATATAAAAAAGTTCACTGCCACTGGTCATTCAAGGGATGCAAAGGGTAACAATGCTGAGATACGACCTCACTCCAGAAAGAATACCAGTTTTTAACAAGTCAACAAATAATAAATGCTGGCAGGGCTGTGAGGAAAAAGGAAACTTTCTCCACTGTTGGTAATATAGATTGGCTCAACCACTGTGGAAGTCAATGTGCAGACTTCTAAAAAAAGCTAGGGTTAAATGTCTCATTTGATGCAGACAATCCTCTTCTGGGTATCTTCCCAGAAGAACTCAAGATATCATACCAGTGATAAATGCACGCCATGTTTACAGCAATTTGTAATAGCTAAATCTTGGAAACAACCCATGTGCTCATCATCAAGGAATTGGAATACAAGCATATTTTTATACAATGGAGTACCACTCAGCTATACAGAAGAATAAACTGGACACTTTTATAGATACATGGATGTAACCATACTCAGGTGAATTAAACCAGATGCACATGTGTAAACATCATATTGTCTCCCAAGTATAAAAAAGTTAAAGAGCACGTAAGGTTCAAATGTAAAATAGATACTGTGAAAGGGGAGGAAACTGCTAAAAAGAAAAGAACAACTGGGATAGAGGAAACAAACAAAGAAGGAATATATATATATATATATATATATATATATATATATATGCTAAAATACATATGCTAAAATAAATATACTAACAATTTTATTAGTTCATTAGAAAGAATGGTTTGTGCTTATATGGGTTGATTAATCTTTTACACCTATATCTTGCAATCTGAGCTACTTTATTTATTTATTTTATTTATTTATTTATTTATTTTGCCTTTTTGAGACAGGGTCTCACTATGCAGTTCAGGCTGGCCTTGAGCTCACTTTTGTAGCCCAGGCTGGTCTCGAACTCACACTGATCTTCCTGCCTCAGCCTCCCAAATGCTGAGATTATAGGCGTGAGCCACCACGCCCAGCTGCAATCTGAGCTACTTTAAAGGTAACATACAATACATTAATTATTATTAATCTATTATCTTGCTTTGAAGCTGTATCATTGTATTTATTTCTTTAAAACAGCAAAAAATCATACCATAGCAATGTATGCATACCCACGTTTGTGACAGGATAGGTTGTAATAGTTAAATATTGGAAACAGCCCAAATGTCCATCAACCAAGGAATGGGTAAAGAAGATGTAATTTTTAATATAATGGCATACTACTGAGCCATAAAGAAAAATATACTTGAGACATTTATAGGTAAATGGACTTTGAGACCATACTCTTGAGATAAATTGTACACGTTGTATGTATTACATTGTCACTCTCTATGAGAAACTGAAAGTGTAAATAAGGACCAGACTCTATTCTAGATGTTATGAAATAGAAAGAGAATGCTCAACGGGGAAGGGGAATGGAAGGAAGAATAAAAAATGAAAAACACAAACAAAGCTTTTGCATATAAGGAGCGAAAGAGGGCTTAAAGGGTGGTTAAGGGAACGGAAAATAAAAGAAATGAAACACGTGCAGATACAAAGTCCCTACAATGACAGTAATCACTATGTATATTTAAAATGCAGCAACAAACTTGATTTTAAAGAAGGGAAGAAAAAAACACACAAAAAGTATTTATTATGTTTCTACCATTGGACACTTTCTCCAAGAAAAGTCCTTTGTGTTAGATATAATAAATGATCAATAAAATTATTGTTATTTGATACCAAATAAACGAAAAAATAGCATAGAATAACAAACCAAATGTAGCATGGAACCCTTGGGTTGTAACCATTTTATTTCTTATCCTAGCTTGTGAAAAGAATTAATCTTTCTTCTTTGAAAAATGCATTTAGTTGTTAAATTACCATTCACCTGCTTGCTTTATCTTAAAAGTTTAAAACCACACTGTAGCTTTCCTCCGGGACGTACAGGCACCTGAAGCCCCATGTGAGGCTTTCTTTCCTGTTCTGCTCCTCCCCCTCTACCTTGTGCCTCTCATTCCTACCTACTCCTTTACTCATCCATGAAAGAAAACAGTGCATATCTGTGATTTCAGTATAGGTGTTATTGAATGAACTATGGATAAGAGATCTTCCCGCTTGAGCACTCATTTCTTTAATCAGTCACTCTTGTCCTTTAAAATGTTCAAATCAAGTCCTGTACTGCTTGGTCCCAACCTCATTAGACTGTTTTTAATGACTGAATTTTGTGTATATGTAATTGAAGATGTAGAAACGGAAACTGAGGAGTACACACAGTGTGGTCTAAGTCCCAAGCTCAGACTAAAAATCTCTAAAAAATGACACAAAAGTAAATATCACAAAACAGCTCTTCCGTTGGAAGCAGTGCGCACAGGAAATACAATTAATTTCTTCAAGGTAATAAACACCCAAGACATCACTTTCTGCAAGGAAGAGAACACTATCAAAGCGCCCTTTGTAGGCTTCTGACCCAGTTTAGTGACTACTTTAATATTCAAAGGGCAGATGTGTCCTGTGTCCTCTTCACTTTGCAAAGTTTGATGCTTACTGACAATTTAGGTCATTGGCTCCTGTGACAGCATTTCCCCTGTGAGAAAACTACATTTAAACATCCATCTCTTGTATTATTGATAACAAAACTGGTAAAGCCCTGCGAAATCCAATAACTTTTCTCCAGGCTGCTCAAAAAAGGCAATTAAATAAAATTGCATTCTAGTTTTCCTTGTATGGGATTCTATTTATGCTTCAACATCCAAATCTGTGAAAGTGGAATGCCAGCATGAGCCCTTTCAAATATATTTACAACGTTCTCTTCATTGCAAAGAAAATATCACAAGTGACACAACAGATATATTAATTTGGGTTAGTAACATAATAATTTCTTACCTGGGTAGTAAATGGAATGGGCTCTTTCACAAAGCAAACAAATCTCTCCTTTATGCTTCTAACTTCCACGGCATTGAGCTAGGGGAACCTCCTACCATTGAATTGCCTTTGGTCTACCTCTTGTGATTTCTGAGAGCCAGAGATGAATTTTTATTTATTTTTGCATTTCTAACACCTCTTCTAGGCTCTATGACTTGATTGATTTCTGGAAATACTTGTCAAATACATTTTCCTCTAGGAACATATCAGAATGTTCCTAACATGCGTGATCTACATTACCAAGCTCTACACATGAGCTCTGCCTACTTTCTGTCCTTGGTCCAGCACACAGCTTACTTTTTTTCATGCATACTTTCCTTAGTTACCATGATCAGTTGAACGTCACCAGCAGACCAGGCCTGCTCCTACCACAGCAGCTTTGTACATACACTTTTCTTCCACCACGAATACTTTTCACCTCTCTGTATTTGGCATTTTTTTTTTTTTTTTTGTATTTGGCATTTTTTGATAGATCACTAGAAATGGCTTTCTACATCCATCCATGGATTCAAAAATTCATAGAACAAAAGTATTCAGGAAAAATTTGTATCTACCTTGAATATATACCAACATTTTTCCATCATTACTCTCTAAGCAACGCAGGGTAACAACCATTTACACATTGCACATTGCGTTCACATTGCACTAGGTGTTATAGTCTAGAAGTGATTTAAAATGCAAGGGCAGATGAGTACAGGCTATGTGCAAATATCACACAATTTCCTCTAAGAAGCATGAGCATCCATGTATTTGGGTATCTGAAGGGTTCTGACACCAGCTCTCCACCAACAAGGGGAGAGGAGTATGTAAATTTACTCCTAGTATTTGTGTTTTAGTAAACTTTAGAGGTATACTTTATTAAAATCAAAGAAATTGACTTTTATTTTTAAGAAAATTATTACCTCAAATCCTCTTGGGTATCAGATAAATGTAAATAAATAAAGTGCTCTTAATAAATCACATATTGAATTTGAAATTTTCTCAAGCATAGTACTTCTTTGTTCCAATAACTCCCAATAGTGACCAAAGTAAAGATGCCACTGTTTAATTTTCTTGAATAAAATGAAAGTTATTAAAAATAAAGTGAAATGGGAACCTTAGAACAAAGTGATAGATATCCCTAGCTATCATCTCAGTATGTTGTGAAAACTTGTCTTTCAACATGCTGGGGTCAAAGCATGACTGGGTGCTTGAAAATCCTGCCTAATCAGGTCAGAAACTTCAGAAGCTAGAGTTGAGGAAACAGTCATCAAATAGAGGCACAGCAATTTGTAGTGTCTGACAATTATTAGCGTCTGACAATTATCTATAGGAGATTTAAAAACAAAAGCCTGTCCCAGCCATGAATCCTCCTGACTACAGAGACTTTGAATGAAGATGGGAAAAAAGAACCCAGTAAATTCTTAGCAGCTCTCTAAGTGGCCAAGAATAACGGATTAAAGTGGTATATGAGGAGCGGCTGGGGCAGCCTCCCTAGATAAGGAGTCTTATCTTCCCTTTGCCTCCAGGAAGGCTAAGCACTATGGCTATATATAAGTACTTATTTCCAGCAAAGACTATGAAATCTCATGCATAGAATACACTCAACAAGTTTGGTGTAGATGCAAATCCATCAGTGAATGTAATGACAGAATACGCCTTCTTTCTGAAAGCTGGATACTTTCCATCAAAACCAAGCGCAAGGAAATAACTTCAGCTGAGAACGACTTGGCAAATCTTATGGAGGACCATTTTCTACTACGAATACACTGATAGTAGTGCAGTCAACCATTTTTATCATTTCTTGGTGCTAACTTTAGTGGAATAAAACATACTCAACTGCATCTTGCTTTTCCTTAAAGCCACATTAATTTACTTTTATTTATTGTTTGAAGCATTGTTTCCAAACAACAAAACATACTAAATGCTTACTTCCTCCAGACACAGTGCAAAGCAATTAGTACTATTACTATTTCTAGTTCATTTAAACTTGCTAAATCTCACTTTCTTCATCTGAGAACTGCAGACAATAACATTTTTTCACTGATGATTTCATAAGATAAATCATGTGTTTTATTCGAGTCACACAACTCAACAAATGTTCACTTTCATCCTATCTTTCCTCAACTCTATCCATAGTCTTTTGCTATTCTTATTGTTTTAAGAATATGTTGTACGTAAAATTGAACATCATTTCTCTAATTAAGGAAGTGAAAATATAAGCCTAAGAAATATTAGTAAAAGAATGTTGAAAATGAAAAGTGGTAAAAGGACAATAACGATATTTGTAACAATATACAGCAGCTCAGTACCTTGCATGTTGTACTAAAGGGAGTATAAAATGCAATGGTGATTTTAAAGAACTTTTTGCTAGTATCTGCTGAGATCAAACATGCCTACATTATAACCCTGTGAGTCTATTCCCAGGTATGTGCCAAGGCAGATAAATATGTTCTGTCTCCAAGAATGTTCTCAACATCTATATTGTTGGCATCAAAATGAATATAAAGTATATGACCATCAATAAGAATGAAGATAAGCCAGATTTGATGTATTTATATAACATACATACACAATGAGGGTCTACATAGAATATATAAACCTCAGAAACATTATGTTGAGAGGGAGAGAGTGTACACAAGCACACATCCTGTGGTTCAACTTGTACAGAACCCTAGATCAGGAAAGCTAATATACAGTATATTTTGTATCATAGTGTTATATGAGGGCCAATGAGGTGTGTCTGACAAAGAGACATAGGAGAGGCTCAAAAAGAGAACTCTTATTGTATTTCCAGGCTCTCAAGACAGCAGATACATGTGTCTATCATGACCACACAGGAAAACACTAGAGAGGTAGGTAAATAGACAGGAGAAAGGAAAGCTTAAATAGGGGCTTTATTTCAAAGAAGACAAAGCGGGGCATAGTAAAGAGGTTAGGCTTGACTAGCTTGGATATTATCAATGTGCTATACTACAGCCTATAAAACACAGTGACAGAAGTCTGTGAGGAGGTAAAAGAAACCAAAGAACTTTCTAGAATGATGAAAATAAGTATGTCTGGAGTTGGTGGTGATCACATAGGTGATTACATCTACAAAAACACGAGCTTATTAAAATTCATGAATTTTACTTGATGTAAATTATGACTCAAAGAAAGTTTTCTTGATGAAATTCCACCATTTGTGTGAATAGAAGGATTTTATGGGATGGCAGGGAATGGCCATCCTAGACTATCCCTTTGAAGTCTGGAAGTCAGCTGTTTGTCAACTAGATGAATACACATCTACTCCTCCTTCCAGGAACATACCACTGGCAATTCTCAAGTAAGCTCGCTATTCCCTCTGCCTGCCATTTCATAGCTGTCTGGACATGGTTAACACTTGTTTACTATAATTTTCTTAAGCCATTATTGCTCTGGACAAAGACACTTGAAATGTACAAAACAGAATAAAATATCTTGCCATGATGAAGCAGTTTGCAAAGTAGTTTGGATATAGAAAATGAGTTTGCCAGAGGCACAAAGGAAACAGCAACAAAGGACAAGTGAAGAATCCCACCCACAGTGTAACCCTCATAATAGGGCACCCTGATGCTTCTGAGCAGTTCCCACACTTAATGACTAACGAATTTGGGTTCCCCTCCGAATTTGCACAGCTGGGGGCAGTGCAGCTATCTACAGAACTTTGAGGCAGAGGGTGAGGAGGTGGCCATATTGCGATTCAACTGGAGCTGTCTAAACAAGGCAGCTTTCACAGCGAGCGCATGCTGCACAGCAGAACAACATAAATAGACCTGAAGCCCGCCGTACAAGCAGTCCCACTGCTCGCGCAGCACCACACTCCTTCCAAGCTCTCCTCAGCCCCCTTCACGACAGTCCGTTCTGCAGGCTGATTCTCAAGGCTCACTCTCGAGGGGGTGCACACCAGATCTCTCTGACAACCCAGAACATTCTTTGTACCCCATATTCCCATACACACCTGCTTCAGTCCTCTGCTCAGGAGTCAACTTTCCCAGAGAATGCTTCCAGCTCACCTGGCTATAACTGGTTTCCCCCAATAGAATAGCATATATCAAAACGTATTGTTATTCTCAATATCCTTGTCTATATCTCTAACTCTATTTTTAACTCTTTTTGATAGAAAGGTTGCTTTCTTCATCTCTGAATGTCTAATATACAGTTTCTGATGCAGCAATAGATGATTGTAGAGTACATGTGGGAAGAATAAATAAATGAATGTGAGAGAAAGTTACTATGGTACATTGCTGTTCTGATGTGTGCATTGCTAGACGTGTAAAACCAAAAGTAACACTCATTTTACTACATTAAGGGCAGTGGCGTGGGATAAAATCATATGCACCAATTTCCCACAAGCAATATAATCATTATGCACTGCAAATACATACTAATTAAAAAACGAAGACTCAGAAAAACTAAATTTTCCAAAGGACCGACGATGCTGTGGTCCTTAGGAGAATCAAATGGCCTCATTTACCATTTGAGGCAATGCATTTCAGTTAATTCACTCATGTGTCATGAAAGACAGTAATAAGTTATGCTTTCATAAAAGCTTACATGGATTTTTGCCCTTCAAATGAGCATTAGTGAAAACAGGAATATTTTGAACAAAACATTAGTAAGTTTTGTATACTGAATCCTTACAAGCATGATTAACTGAAAGTGTCACGAAATGCTTACTCAGATTCATTCTACTATTACATTTCTTTTAAACAATGTGCTATATTACTTTCCTTTTTGAGGATAAAAATTTGGAATGATGGAATTTCTGCCAGCAGAAGAGCTGACCAACAGTTCCATAGGACTTTTCAGCAGTGACAAAGCCACCAACAATGGCGGCATGTGAAGGTATCTGAGCCCATCCTGCTGTCTTAGTAAGGGTGGGAGGTGGCATCTGAAAAGTGCTTCTTCATGACTTAAGGATAGTCTTTTAAAGGAGGAGAGAGCCTATTATCTTTTCCAGGACTTTTATGCTTCACTTAAAAAATACTGTTTTTAATGACATAATCTCAGGTTGTACA
This sequence comes from Myocastor coypus, assembly GCA_004027025.1. Classification (NCBI taxonomy): domain Eukaryota; kingdom Metazoa; phylum Chordata; class Mammalia; order Rodentia; family Myocastoridae; genus Myocastor; species Myocastor coypus. The sequence goes on along the minus strand of PVJA010002686.1, from coordinate 31,610 downwards.
GCTAAAATCCATTTCCTCTTACTATATATTAGCAAAAAGTACATCTTCATTGACAGAGTGAAATCTTACTTTGGATTTCTGCAGAACATTTTAAGCTTGAGTACATTCCAACACAATGAAACCATTGTATGTGTAGGGCATTCATGTTAATTGAATAAGTGAAGCACTGTCCCTAATTCCATCCTGGGAGAATCCAGTGTTGACCATACCATCTGCTAGAATAGGTTGAGGTGGTCATATTTGTACATACTGATTTAATTTTCCTAACCACCGCTAAGTAGACAAGGATAGACATGTGACCTGACCTGGATTAAGAGATTCCTTAGCAGATACAGAGAGAGAAACCAGTGAGATTTAAGGCATGCCATAGAGAGATTATGTAGAACTGGGTACCCACCAAATGTGAGTGAAATATAGAGCAACAAAGCAGCCTGTCTTCAAGAGAAGTATAGGGTAGATGGAGCCAGAAAAGTAGCTAAGATTCTAGGAAATCACAACAGAGAACCTGCATCTTTGTGTTGTCTAACTGTATTGTCTAATTCTGGACATTAAGTGCCCAGAGATTAACTTGGATAAAAAAAATTAACTTACGTTGGTATGAGTTAGTTAGTAATGACGGATGTGATAGTTAATTCTATGTGGTAACTTCCTGGGGTCATGGTGCCCAGATATTTGGTCATGCATTATTCTGGATATTTCTATGAGGGTGGTTTTGGATAAGGATTACATTTGAATCAGTGGACTTTGAACAAAGCATATTTCTCTTTGTGATGTGGGAGGGTCTCATCTAAACAGCTGGTGGCCTGGAAAGAACAAAAATCTGATTGCATCTAAGCAAAAGGGAATTTTATAGCAGATTTATTTCTGCCTGTCTGCAATGTCAGCTTTCCCTGGTTCTATGTGAATTGCAACTGACTGTCTACAATTAACTCAATAAACTCCCAAGTCTCTAACTTTCTGGCCTGTCCTATCAAGTTTTGAACTTATCAAACCTCCAAGTTTCCTGAAACAATTCCCTGAAACAAATCTCTTTCTACACACATACTTATTCTATATAGATTTGCTCCTTTGAAGAACCTTGATCAATAAAACCTACACTCACACCAAAGTAAGGACATTTATATATAACTGCATTCCACAATTCCAAGTTATGACAAAAGACACCCACAATTTATTTATTTTTTATTTTTTTATTTTTTTGTCTTTTGGAGACAGTGTCTCGCTATGTAGTTCAGGCTGGCCTTGAGCTCATTTTTGTAGCCCAGGCTGGTCTCAAACTCGCACCGATCCTCCTGCCTCAGCCTCCCGAGTGCTGGGATTACAGGTGTGCGCCACCATGCCTGGCTGACACCCACAATTTAATTAATTTCCATACTGTAATATTTTTGTTTTAGTAGATGATAGGGAAAATAATCTGTATTTATTGAATACTGCTTATTGGCTGGGACATCACCCAACATGTACTAATGTTGGAATTATACAATGCATCGTTTTTATTATGTTAAATTTTAAGATTTTGAGACAAGGTCTTCTATGTAGTGCAGGTTGGCCTTGAACATACTTATATAGACCAGGCTGACCTTGAACTTGAAGTGATCCCCCTACCTCATCTCCCAAGAGCTAGGATCATAGGTGTATAAGTGCGCCACCATGCTGGTTCATTATTTTCATTTATAACTAAAGCCATTAAGATCCAGAGAAGTTTCCTATCTTATGATGATCATTTTTGAAAGTATTCTTCTAATCCTTTCTGTTGTCAAATATATCCAGGTCTACCTATTATCAGTGCATGAGATAACTCTGTAACCTAGTTTGATCTCTGATGAAGAGAGGACAGAAACGGTACTAGGTTGTCAGATACAGATGAGTAAAACAAAGGGATTTTGAAACAGAGAAACCCACTAATCTGTGGCTTCCCCTGTGAGGACCATAGTTTTACACCTAAAAAGGAGAGTAACTGTACCTATTACTCTTGTTCACAAGGTTGCTGTAAAATTCATTTCATGGGATGTAGAGCAATAACCCCTGCAAATTGAAAAGGTTTCTTCAAATGTTAAGCTCTTAATATCATTTAACTTTCAGTCCCTGTAAATTTCAAAATACTAGTCTGTGAATAGTGACATTGGATGAAGAACGGAGACTCCGCACATTCTTTAAGCAAAAAAAAAAAAAAATGCTGTCCATTATAAGCTAGCAAAGCTTACCATACACTGCTCTCCAGTGAGCATGGGACACCACTGTAGTGAACTAATGGCTTACTCTGAGCTCCCTGCAGATAGTGAAGCATTGTGAAGAAACGCAGAGGCATGCAAGGGCATTTCCATCATTCTTTCATGTGTTCAACCAAGTCAGAACTGGTAAGGACGTCAGCAGCCACCTCCAGGCTGATTAGTTGGTCCACCAGAAGAGTATCATCTCCCCTCTGTGTATAATGGTTAAGTTAAAATAGTTTTAACATTAAAAAATAGTAGAAGCAATGAACATAAGAATGATATTTTATGATGTATCAATTACGTGAAATCTAAGATTCAGTGTTCATGAAAAAGCTTTGTTCAATATAGCAGTGCTCATTTGTAATGTATCCTCTAGGGTTGCTTTTTAGGCTGAGTATTACAGTAATGACCAAGTGACTCACCCAGGACTTTCCTCAGTACTACAGGGAGAATTTTAAAACAGAGACTGTCAGACCCTGAAAGCCCAAAATCTTTCTGATCTCCTTTGAGTAGAAAAACTTGCGTAACTTGATCCAACCCAATCCTCTCACCTTATAGATGAAAAAAGCAGAGCATTGAGTTATAGCTATGTATTCTAGATAACTCATCTGGAATATTAATCAACATAGAACAAGTTTTTATATCCAGAGTCCAGTTTTTCTGTTCATGTGATAATACTGAAACTAATGACTGGAAATTAGCTTAATTATAATCTTGTTTCAATTAAATTAGATAGCCTTTTTGTTTAAGTGGCTAGATTAATCTCTGATCTGTTATTGCTCATGGAAAGTGGTGTGCAGAAAATTCAGACTGATATAAATATCCCCATTTATTTACTGAAATCAACTTCACATTGCATTCTCCTTAAACAGATCTAAGTAGAAATGATTCTATAACAAAATAATAGTAAGAATTAAATATTTCACTTACTACCATTATTCAAACTGACAAATATACTCTTTTTAATTCTGAAAGCAACCCCTATGAAATGTTCACTGTCAGACAAATTGGACCCACTCAATTTCTTATTAGAGATGATTGACAATAACATGAAAAAGTAATTCATCATTCTGCCTTTAGTGAAAAGAACTTGACCCATTAATTTCCCAAATGTGATCTAAGTTTCAGTCTTTTACAAAATTCAAGAAGGAAGTCAAAAGTTAAAGAATTACCTTTATACTATTAGGATATCCCTCTTGAGCTTCTAGGAAAGTTAGTTACTTACCTATTTTTTAAAATATCTTTCTAGAAGAGGAAATGTTTAAAGTAGTTATTGTCAACGTGGGGTGATTTTGTACCTGATAACATATTTGGCAATGACTGGAGAAAGTTTTGAATTCTACAATGTAGGGATTATTCATTTTAACTACTGGATAGAAATTAAAGATAGTAATGTTAGACAACGTGCTCTACTCATAACCTACAAGAAAGAATTTACCAGATCAAAAAGTCAGTAGTGCTGAGATCAAGAGACCCCGATTTATAGGAGCAATACCAGACTGGCTGAAAATATTTGACACCTGCAATGAAAGTGCCAGAGTCTAAATGGCCAAGCCATTCTTATTCATGGGCTAGCACCTCAAAGTGAGCATTTTTTTTTTTTTTTTCTGTAATGGGGATTAAATCTAGAGTCCTTATACCAAGGTACACCTTCAGGCTTTTCTTTTAATATTAATTGAATTTTTTAGAAAGGGCCTCACCACGTTGCCCTGACTGGGCTTGAAACTAGCAATTCTCCCACCTTAACCCTTCAAACCCGAGAGTGCTAGGATTACAGTTATGCACTCATCACACCAATATTTCTGTAGAAGCCTATCTGACAACTCATTCTTTTTAACCATTTCTTCTAGCAAAGAACTAGATAATCACAGAGATTATGCCAGAAAATAAATATTTACCTTCTTTCCAGTCACATATATTAATGATCTTAAACTATAAGCAATATGATGATTATTCCTAAGAATTCTTATCTCTTCTGCAAGAAAATTATTTTGGCTTTGATTTATTTTTTTTTTTCTCTACAGGAATCTGATAAACCAGAATTTCTACTTGACTTTGATTCATAATATCTTAGACAGTAAGATACCCTAATGCTATCAGAAAAAAATCTCAAATTATATTTACTTTTAAATAGAAATATCAAGATATTTCAATAAGGATATTATTTTTACTTACTTGTCAAAGAGTATAGTTTTTTAAAATATTATTTTTCTCTATTTCCCAGTGTAATCCAGATAAAAACATTGTCAAAGGAAATACATTGTTAAAGTTCACTGAGTCACTAAATTAAGGAATGACTTTTCTCCTCAGTGTAATCAATATATGAATTGATTTAAATCTTTCACATTCTCTTTCAATAAATATTATCAAGGCAGGCATCTGGCTCTATTACCTAATTAGGATTTCTTAAGTATTCTATCTTGAATCACTTTTGCTTAGTACTATAGTAATTATTGATTCAATTATTTAACTGATTCTCTACTGTGGAGAACATATGAATCAAATATCCTCAAGCTAATGATATTTTTGCATCACAAAAAGTACTAAGACCCTCTAATGCCATCTGGTTCTTCCCAGAGGTAATTTCACAGCCCTGACACAGGAACATGGTATTAATTTCCTGAAGATTTACTTATTCAATTGTATAGTTTACCTAGCATTTGGATGACCCAGGCTGTTTGTGAAACATGTCAGGACACACCAGATTAGATAAGATATGACTCCTGACTCGAAGGAAGTTCTTCTGAATGAGGGAAGGAGTAAAAACTACTAAGACATGTTCAAAGGAAAGCCCAAAATTCCCAGACTTTTATAGACATGCACAAGGGTAGAGCTGAAACTTGATTTGGGGATGCAAGGAAGATATTTTTTCTGGATTCATCCGACTCACCTGAGTTGAGTAGTAAAAGATGGGCAGGAGTTGGCAAGGAGAAGATGTGGCTCAGACGTTTCAGGTATGGAAACATCTTGTGCAACAAGGCCATCTGTGAGAAATTCCACAATTTGGGCAAGGGGAAAATGAGATGCAAAGGGAGAGGCAACATCGCGGAAGAGCTAATGTATCACACTAAAGAATTTAGCTATTATTCCGCAGGAGACGGAGAACTACGGAAGAATGTCCAACAGAAGCGTCCTAAGCTTACTTCCATTTTAAATGCACTGTTCTGGTGGCTGTGGGAAGGAGTGATTTGAGGTAGTGAAGGCTGGAGGCAGTTACGGTATTTTGGGCCCAAGAAACAGAGACCAATTTGGGGAACTAGGAATAGACAGAAGGAGGTGGATCCCAGACATATTTATGAGGAAATCTGGCAGAACTGATTGGCTGATTATATAAGAGAAAGAAAGTAAAAGACATAAACTCAGGTTTTCCAGTTTGGTTGCTTGGGGGATGGGTGATTCTAGTAAGTGGGAGGAAACAGGGAGGAAAAGGGGTGACCCTGAGGGGCGCTTGCTTAGCTCAGCAATGGCTCATGGTTAGGGGCAAATTAGGCACAGCTGTCCTGTCACCAATCACAAAAGCATGTACTGTCCTAAGTAAATAAGAATAAGACTGATATACTATCCTTTCTTCTAGTCTTGGATGTTACCTAAAGACTATACACTTTTTTTTTTTCTTGTTTCAGAACTTTTGTTTGTTTGTTTATTTATTTTTATGGCCAGCTCAGCCTGCCCTGAGGGCAGGGCTGGCGCAGCATGTGGTGCCGGGAATCAAACAGCGATCCCTGAAGCCGCTCACCCTTTTCTAAGCAGGCACTTTAGACCACTGAGCCATCCTGCCGGGCCCCAAGACTATACACTTCTAATGTCTAAATAAGCTTCCCTGCAAGATCTTCTAAGAAATCATAAGGTATTTTCCTCAAAGAGTTAAAGATATCACATTACAGCAATACATACATATCCCTGTTTATAGCACCAAGATTCAGAGCAGTTATACTTTGGAAGCAGCCTATATGTCCATCAATAGACAAATGAATCAAGGAAAGGTTTATGATCTTTATATGCAGTGGAGTACTATTCTGCCATGAAGAATAGGCTTGAGTCATTTGGCGGGAAATGGGTGCACCTGAGATCATAATATTAAGTGAAATAAATCAAACACACAGACTTAAATATTGCTTGGTTTCTCTTAGAGGACTTTGAAATGTATAGAGTGCAAAATAAAAGATAGATAGTAGGGTATAAGGAAATAGATCTCTCTAGATCAAAAGTTGAAGCGAGGAAAAGGGAGGAAGAGAGAAAGGGATAGAAAGTGAGTTAAGATGTGTTATACACATACCTCAACTCCCGATCATCACATACGGCAAACACACTAATAAAAAAAAAATTTGAGAAAAGAATCAATTGTAAAAGTTCTCCCATGCCCTGTGAACATGAGAACTTCCACGCATTTTATACTAAGCTTATGTAAGTTGATAGAAAGATGTGAGGGGCTCAACTTTAAATAATAAAATTCAGGCTCTGAGGTGCGGTTATGCCAGAGACATAATTGTAATGAGCCAGCACTTCTTCATAGAAATGTCACACCTGAGAAGATTCTCAAGTCTTACTCTGCATAAGATCTATCCAGATTGCTGGGTAAGTGCAGGTTCTCAAGGTCTTCCAGGGGTGTGACTTAGGAGGTCTGACTAGAGTACCCAGAATCTCATTCTGTAATGAGAAGTGGTGGGCTACGCACAGAACCATTCCTGCAAGGGCCTGCTGTGTTGGGCAAATCTTGCTTCATGTATGCCAGTGCAGGACATAAGATGCTGCCTTTAATAGATTTACAAACGCTTGCCCTCCACCTCTCCTGATCCTTTCCTTACTCCTTTCTGCCTTTCTCTCTCCCTCTCTGCCTCCCTCCTTACATACATACATACATACATGCATACATACATACATACTAAATCTTGAAGAATATTTTTTAGGCTAGAAGGAATAAAACAAATCAGTACCACCCCCTGACTACACTTCCTAGGTGAACATATCTGATAATGAGGGGAGGAACAAGTGGTTGGATCAGGATTTCCAAATGCTGCTACACACAAATAGTATGTATGCCAAACGTAAAACTGAAATGTCTCCCTCTCAGAGAATTTGTTGTACCTGCCCCTCCCATTCCCATAGTTATAGCACTATATTTTTATCTCATGGACTCGAGAGGCAAGATGAGTCTGTTCAACTGTTTTGCTCAGATGTCATATTTAATACTAAACATCACTTGAAAAATTTCCACATACGAAAAATTTCCATATGTGCATTTCCAAATAAAAGCCCTAAATGTTGTGTTCTTCACTTGGGCAGGGCAGGATCTCTGGTTGGTCCTTATGGCCTGCGGGTGGGTGGAAGTCAGGGTCTCTTACATGGCGGGCTTCCAAGGGAGCCGCTCTAGCTGACTAGGGTATGGCACTGGACTCTAAGGCATGTGTGCTGCCAGATGGCTGCAATCCCAGCACCCTTGGGATGCTAGGATCTGGACTGTGAGCAAGATCGAGAAGCACCACTTCACCACAACACACCATAAAGATCCAGGAAAAAAGGATATATGAAGTTTGATATCACATGACTAAAACTAATCAAAGGAAACACATGAAAAATGATCAGACAAGTAAGCAGAAAATTAAAAGAATGAGGACAATGTTTTTCAGATTATGATTTATATTATTTACAACCCAAAGCTCTCTGTTTATGTGATCTTTCATGATTAAATTTTGATAAGCCTGTGAAGTGTTTACTTTGAAAGCCTCGGCTCTCACTGTGGACTAACAGGGCGTAAGAGAGACCACTGGACCGTTTGCTTCCAGTTCTGCTGCTTGTCTCCTGTGGGGTTCTTCCATGGGCTCTAGACGCCTGTCTCCTCAGAAGCCAGTGGGAATGAGATTGCTACACCCCCATCTACCTTCTGAAGCACCAGCCCTGGGTGGGCCTGGAACCTCTGCCTCCCTGAGAGATTCCGAAGCATTCTTAGGGTTTCAGGTACCTCTCACATGGTTCACCTTTCATTTGTTCATTCAGTCTACATTTACCGGGACTTTGTGGCAGCTACACTCTTAAACTCCTTTTCACCTTAGGTAGAAAAAGGGAGAAATGATACGATCCAGCTGTCTGGAGATTCTGGGCCACCTGTGGTCAGCCACCTCTCAAGAACAAAGGCACTGTGAAGGCAGAGACAGACCTTGGCAGGGCGTCATGGTGACTGTAGATGTCCCTGAGAGAGGCAGCGCCTGGCCCTGCACAATACAGTCAGTTCTACCTTTATTTTCCACTCTCATGCTTGCCTCTAGAATAGAGAAAATAGAACTTTCCAGAGAGAAAGGAAGATTTCTTTTAGCCTTAGGAATTCCCCTCAGGTGCGTGAGGATATTTCACAAAAAGGCAAATCATGTGGTTTTCTGTGCAGCAGCCTGAGTGCTGCCACCCCTGAAATACCCCAGACAGCCTTCCTTCTGTCCTGGCTTTCAGTGTGGACACATTTTCTTACATTTTTCACTCTCTTTCACACTTTTTTTCTTAAGGGAATTGGAGTCTGGCATTCTGAGAGATGGACAGAAGTTTCTTTATTTGAAGCCCTTAAAATACTACCTAACATATATTTTGTTTCTCCAAGTTTCTCCTCTTTGAGCCATCTCGTGGTTGGTCCATAAGAAGTTTCCCGACATGGCTTGCTGTTCTTTGCCAATGGGCAGAGCTTTAACAGATGGGTGCTTCTTTTCTGGCTGTGGAAATAGATTTGCTACTTACCATGTGCCAAAGCACACATGTCCTAGCTGCAGAAAACTCTGGTTTATTGATATTCTACTTCCCATACAAAGAACATGTGTATTTATACACAATGAAGTATTGCTCTGCCAGAAAGAAAGATAAAGTTGAGCCATTTGCCCGGACAATGGATGCAGTCTGGGACTACAACATTAAGCAAAAGGAATCAGACACAGAAACCTAAACAGCTCATGGATTTTCTTACTTGAGAAACTCAAATTATAATAAAGAACAAAACAAAAGGTAGGGATCCTTCTCAAATAGGAAGGTGGTAAATGGGTGGAAGAGAGGGGGAGGAGGTGAAAAGGAGATGCAGAAGGAAATAAAATCTGAAAGGTACAAGAGAGACAGCAAAAAGGAAAGAGTCTGTTCAAACGGAAGGAAGAACTGGGATGAGCAGAAGGCCCCAAGAAAGAAAGAAAAAAGATATACTCATGTATATATGCAGGATACTTTGGATAATTGCACTGTTGATTTCTGCTTGCCTTTTGAAAGGAACAGTTAATGCTTGAACCTTTATCTTTTCATTTTCATTTCTTATACCTTTTTGGTTGTTTTGTTTTGTTTTTTAAACCAATTTTGCACATTTCTATTTGGTAATGCAGATAGCTTACACGAAGATAACATCATGTAGTACAGCAACCATAGCTGAACTATAATTACTTTGTTTAGCAAAATTTTGTATCATTTCTAATGTAGTTTTTATTGCTATTTTGTGTTCTTTTCGAAAAGTAAAAATAAAATTTAAAAATTTAAAGAAAAGAAATAAGAAGTGTTATGGACACATCTCAGTTCCACATAAGGAATGTAATAATAAATTGAAACAAATTTCAATGGTATGTTGAGAAGTTTAACAGCATCAAAAGGAAGTGAGTGCCACAGATGTCCAGGGTCAGCTGCAGAAGACAGACCAAGTCCATGTGGTCACTGACAGTGTAAAACGCTCAGGGATAATACAAAGAGCAAATGGTAGTTTGGATCCTGTAAAATTCTAGAGTCTTAGACCGTCTCACTTGGAGAGAATTTGGGTCAAGCTGATCACTGGACTTGCTTATAGCCTTTTCAACTATTTTCCTTGAGCTACCAAGTTTCATTCATCCTTCTGTATGAAAGGCAAAATAAATAAATAAATAAATAAACAAACAAACAAACAAACAAATGTGCGAACTTTTTGAATGGAACCAAAACAAACAAAAAAGTTCTAGGTCTAGGTGTGGGTACTTAAGTAATTATGCACCATTTTATAAGAAGAAAAGGTATATTAGAAAACTGTTACCTAAAAAAATTTAGAAGTAGAGCCACTGATTGTTTATTTAGAAGTTATATCCTACTGGGCCCCCAGTGGAACCCAAATTCATTCATGAGTGAGATAGAGAATGACATTCTTGACATTTGCCTCTGTTTTATTAGAGACAAGAAGTGATATGTCCTTTCTAGCTTGCCCAGGAACTAGGAAGCGCCTCTTCCAGTCAGGATATTCATTCTCAGGAAAGCATCCACCATCCAACCAAACAACAAAGGTATAAAGAGAGTCATTCTAGTCTCCTCTGAACCAAACTCATCAAAATAATAAACCCCTTTGAATTTCACTTTTGCCTCATCTTGGGATCTTACAAATTCTTAGGTCTCTAGTCAAATTACTCAGCTTCCAGTTGCTTCTTTCTGCACCCATCCTAAGTGCTACAGCCAGGGAAGTAGGTAATTCCAAACTCTAGAAATTATCTTACTACAAAATTCCCCAATTATCCTTCATGGGGAAGTACCAGTTTCATGATAATTGTCAAATGCCTTAGCTTAGTAGGCAAGGTCTTCTAACCTAAATACGATTTTCTCTGCCTATTTCTTTCTTTTCTTTTCTTTTCCTTTCTTTCTTTCTTTCTTTTTTTTTAATTTTATTTATTTATTTTTTTCTTGTTTCAGAATCTTTATTTGTTTATTCACTCATTTTTATGGCCGGCTCAGCCCGCCCCGAGGGCAGGGCTGGCGCAGCATGTGGTGCCAGGGATCGAACCGCGGTCCCTGAAGCCTCCCAAGCTTTTCCAAGCAGGCGCTTTAGACCACTGAGCAATCCTACCAGCCCCTCTTTCTTTCTTTCTTTCTTTCTTTCTTTCTTTCTTTCTTTCTTTCTGTCTGTCTGTCTGTCTGTCTTTCTGTCTTTCTTTCTTTTTTCCATTTTAGCCCCAAAGACAAATCTTCTAAACCCACAGAGCATGGCAGACAGAGGGAGTCACAATATTTCACTGAACTCCTTATTTTAAAGAGAATTCCACCGTACAAAGTCCATGTAACTTACCCAAGGTCGCACAGCTAGTTAGAAGTACAGTAGGAATCTAACAAAGTGTTTTGGTCTAGTTTTCAGAGATAAAATTTCTGTGTCCTATTTCTGACATTGCTCACAGTAGACAATGTCATACCATTCCTCACCACAAAATGCTGAAAATCTTAGTGGATAATGCTATTTAGTTTTAATTAAAAAGCTCACTTAGATATGCCTATCAAAAATCTGTCATAAATACAGTCTTTTTTTCCCCCATACAACCCATTTTCCAGAAGTCTTTAGAAGCCTGCCAAGACTTCAATACTAAGAAAGTCCTCTATCTAAAAATAATCTTCAAATTCAACATAAGTTACCGAAATAAAATCTCCAAATAAAACAATGGCAGAGACAGACCTGATAATGAATATGAAATATGCTAAGAACATTCTGTTACTGTAACAAACTTGGCTTTTTTTGTGATTAATGGTAAAGTGAAATCTTTGAAACACACAAGGATGAAGCAAAGAACAACAGAGGAGAAATAGTTTGGAAAGGGTCCCACGTGAAATTTATCCATTTGAAACCAGGCTCTGTCTTTTGGCTATCATCGCCATGTTCCTGTCCAGAAATTCATTTTCAAGTGTTATTTCCAAATTCAACCCCAGATTTAAAATGTCAGTTGGCTGGCATGCTCAAAATTTGTTCTGAGATGGACAAAACAACAAATGAGATGTTTTCAGAAGGAATAATAAGTATGTTCCAACACTTACTGGATTTAATTTATGTTTAGAGGCTAGCCTTCCGAGTCTTTCATATCCTATTTCTATTAGGATGTGAGAAATACAAAAATAGGATTATGGAGGCATTTCTAGGTATTAACATGGTACCAAAGGACGTTAGCAAAGAAATATATTTTCAAGAAAAAGGATCAGAAGGGCAACTGGCGTGAGCTCAGTCTGTCAGAAATGGTGAGTGACCTGGGTTTTGCTAAATCTGATCAGGCTATTGCACCCTGGCAAGGCATTTCCTGTCAAGTCGGGGCATGGCATAGCAGAATAGTGCTCACAAGAGAAACAGAACAAAATTACCTGTTGAATAGCACTGGTTTTGTTTGCATGGGATTTTCCAGGGGCTCCTGAGTACCCAGAGAAGCCACAGTTCATGCTAATGTATCAGTGGTGGCTTACAGAGAGGGCAGTAAAAGTCTGAGAGGGGAAAGGACACTAAACTTAACCCTAAAATTTAATGTACACACGAATCCAGGAGGGCATTTATCATACAAGGAAAATCATTATTCATGAATTTCCACTCTACTTGAAAGACAAATCATCTCAAGAACACAGAAATGCTAGGAAAACGAAGGCAAGGCAGTGGCAACTCAAGGGAGGGGAACACATAATATTGATGTTCATGTGAATAGTACAGTTGTTCATATGCAAAAGGAGGTTTTACTTTTCCTTTAAGCATTGCTGAGGGAAGGTGATACTACTTTATTTTCTTTTGAAGACTTTGAAATGGCTATATGTATGAAGTCTCACAGGGGAGCTATGCTCTTAAAAATACAGATTGTGATTTGCCAAGAAACTTTTCTGGTTTAATGCATCCTATCTCTCAGATGTCAGAAGTATTATGATATTAATGCACTTTATTAGATGAGCTATCATTATCCCATCTTAATAAAAGGTGGTACGATTGTACAGTGTGACCATGAAAGCAACAGTGTAATATTGACAACATCTGGTATTTGATACTGTATATGTACTATTTCCATTATAAGCATGACAGAGCTCTTTCAAAAATAAGTAATCAAATAGGCACTTCTCTGCTGGCCTTGTGACTAGTGAGTGAATAATATTTTCCATTAAGAACTAGTGTACAGTTAATAATATATTGAGAATTCATTAATAATATATACACATACTGTTGAGAATTAAAAGACATTATTTTGGGGGAGTAAAGCCAATGAGTGACTTGGACTGAAAAAATATTGCTCATTGCACATGGAATAAATAGAGTACATTTCGTCAGTCATACTTAGATTCACCAAAACGTTCTTTGACCCAGATTTTTGATTCACTATTGATTCTGGAAGAAATATTACATTCATCTGTTGATTTTCTGGTTTCATTCTTTCTCATGACCAGTGACACGAATTCTAATACAGCAAAAGCACAAACATCTGAGGAAGCCTCTCTCCCACTCCTCATCCCCAACCCCCTATTTCCTCCCAAATTCTCCTTTAGGGAAGCAAACCATTGCCATGACAACCATAGGATGGGGTTTGAGTGGTAGCTGGAGACAGGATTTAGGAAAGTTAGTATCAGTTGGTCTTTAATAGAGTCAAGAAAACTCAGACAATGGATAAAACTCTGCCGTGAGGGAGCACTTAGCTGTGTGGAAATAGTTGTGCACATCAAACTTAACCAGAGCACAATCTTTGGTGGGGGGGGATCTGCAAGTATAATTTATGCAGGGCTAATTCGCTAATCCTCCACTGCAGCCAGTTCACTCAGTGGCAATGGTAATCAAATAGACAGATCACATGCAATATGGACAAGAGAGTGCAAACTTTCCCTTGCCGTTTTAACTTTAAATGAATGTAGAAAGGAGATAAGTACTTCCAAAAAGAGCTTTTTTTTTTTTTGTACCTTTACGTGTTATTTGTATTCCATTTCCTAAAAGGCATAGGATGAAAGAATATCAAGGAACTGTGTGGACTTTTTTCCTGTGTCTTTAATACATTAGCTTCTAGAAAGAGACATGCTGGGAACACAAGGCAGCAGTCCCAGCTCAGGTGTAGTAGAGATCTTTTGTGTGACTCAGAACCAGAGAGAGCTCCCATTCCATCTATGTGGAGCAATACTCTCCTACTACAGACTTCATTCAGGAGGCAGGAGTCATTGTGTCTTTTTTAAAAACCGGGGCCACCAAAAGTCCATACACGATAAGGTTTCTTAATTCTTTGTCTTTACCTGACTGAGTACCTAACAACAGGGCTTTTAAAATAGTGAGGAGAATCCTTTGTTCTCCCAGGTTCCATTTAAGGAAAAGTAGGTCGAGGGCTTCCCCAGGGAGGAAAAAAAAAAAAAAAACACAGGAGCCACACGCAGGGGAATAAGAGGTTTCATGCCCACTATGGTTCCCACCCTCTCAAAGAAGTTAATTAATTCTGTTTTAGGATGGGGAGGGGGTGCAGGTAGCCCATTCTCGGAGCTCAGCTTCTTTCTCATTCTCAAGTGTGACTGGCAGCATCCTCCAGGGCTGGGGCTGTGCCTCGGGTGGGGACAGGGCAGGGTGGGGGTGGGAGAACCTTTCCCTAGCCGTGGAAAACGGAGCCAGTACTGCATGCATTTGCACTCCCCAAAACGTGCATCCCAGCCCAAGTGCGAAGTTCAGTATTTAGACCTGAAAAGCATAACAAGAGCCGTTTAAAGCAGCAAGTTACAGTACCTTAAGAAGTCTGACAGATGGGAGAAAGGCTGCGTGGCACAGCTTCCTGATGGTCCAGTTTAGGGGGCGAGAAGCATCAGTCTGATTCATGACCCCTTCCAAATTCCACCGGGAAAACAAGAAGCTGCAAACCTGAGCAATGCCTAGAAAACAGATGGGCTCCCACAGCCCTGGCATCCCATGGTCATCTCCACACCTGCAAATTCCATTAAGGCAGAGGCTTCCTGGAACTTGGGAGGCTAGTCAAGTGGCGTTGCCCAAGCCCCTGAACCTTCTTGAGAAAGCCACCTCCCCTCTCCCTGCAGCCGTGGTGCTCATGCATACCAAATGTGGCTGAAAGGAGGCACACTGCCTGCTGCTTAGGGAGGGGATGCAGGGTTTCGAAGGCGAGGGACAGCCTGCACAACACAGCCTGTGGTCAGAGGCAGAGCAGCCTGCTCCGGAATGCGCGCTCCCTCGCTGCTCCCTCTCCCGCTCTTCTCCCAGTCAACGCAGGTCAGGCAATGGGGGGGAACCCGGGCCATTTGCTTTGCTCGCTTGGTTTGGGTGGGAGCCAGGAAGAGAGCAAAAGGGAACAGAAATAAAGCCAGAACGGGAACTTGCACTTTCCTCCACAAAGCATCTTTGAGAGGCTGGAACCGGGCACATGAGGGGGGTGGGGGTAAGGGGTGAGGGCGAGTGGAGGGAGATACCTCTGAGCGATGGATGCCATAAACCTTTCCCTTTCGATTTATGTGACATAATAAATTGACATAATAAATTGAGAGCTATCATAAAATGGATCTATAGTAAGAGATCCCTGTCATGTTCTGGGAATTTTATTAAATGTGATTGACAGTCATCAACCTGATACATACATTACAAGTAGGCAGAAGGCAACAGATCGAACTCACTCTTTGTCTCTGTCTCTGTCTCTGTCTCTGTCTCTGTCTCTGCCCCTTCCCCCATACACTGGTAGCAATGAGCTATTCTTTTCATAGAAAGCTGAGCAAATGAATGTCTGTTTGGCTTATCTTCTAGAAATGGCAGTTTCTAAATTAGGAGCTCCCCCCCCCCCCAAAAGAAGGGCACTTAATATCCTTTCTCTGCTACACAAGTTTAACCCATAAGCTGCCACACGGGGATGCTTTCTGTAAAAGATGGGGCTTCCTCTGGTGGGGAACTCCACTCCCATCTTTCTGCAAGAAAGCTTTAAGAAAGAGTGGTTGCTTTGGTGTGTACAGTGTTCAGGACTCCCAGGGTGAGAGAGAATAAAAGAGACGTTTGCAATTTGAAGGTAGCAATGGGATGATTTCACTCAGAAGGGAAATTAGGAGTGGACTGGGAGCAAGAGGGAGTTCATGTCACGACCCTTACTGGGACGCCCCGCCCTCCCCAAACATGAAACCTTAGCGGAAACAGTGAACCACAGGGACTTTCCCCAGCAGAATTCATATATCCTGAGGGCATCATACTTATTATTATATTTTTTTTTTTACTTTTTGTCATTCCCTATGACTAAAGGATTTTCCATTGCTAATTACCAGTAAGAGATGGGTAAATTCCAGCTCTGCGACTACTATACATTCCAAGGCAGAATCAGGAGGAGTTAAAACAGGTGTGATACACTGTAGTCATGCAGAACAGGGCACAGCACGGATTCTCCCCAGGGCATAATAAATGCCTAATAAAGTGCATTACAACATGCCTTCTGTCCAGTGTTCCTGAATCACAGGAGAATGTTGAAGAAAAGCGAGTCCATTGGTTGAGCCAGTGGTGCGCACATAAAATTCATGCGTCTAACCGAACTCACACCTGTTTCACTTTCTGTCATCATTCTATTTCCACAAAAGGTTGAAGGCAGTTTCAAAATAATAACTGCTAACCTGTATGTGTCAGGCATGGTGCTGGGCACTTTAAATGTATTATGTAAGTTCCTAGCAATGGCAATTCTATGGCAGCTGCAACTGTCATATCCCGATTTCACTGCGTAAACAGTGAACGAATTTCTGGAGAAATTAGTACTATATCTAAATAAGCAATTACGCCAGAGTCTAGATTGAAATTGGCACAGTAGCCGGTAGAGCTACGCTTCCTCTTTCCTCCTGCTTCTTTTGTAATTCAGGGACAACAGCAATAAAACTATTGTGACCGCTTCTGATAACTTGATGTTATATAAGGCCCAGCTAAAAGGCAGAGGAAGATGTCCTCAGTATTTCTTTCAGACCATCATTTTGGTATGGCGTGGATGGGCAGAGAGCAGTGGGACTGCTGAAGTCAGGCTCTTGCTTTGAACTCTGATTCTGACCATGACCTGGAAGCAAGTGTTTTTGCCTCCCCTGTGCTTCGCAGTCCGTATGCATAAAGTGGAGCTGGCCAGAAACCCCCACACCTGCAGTCGCTATGAGTACTGAATGAGCTAAGATCAATCAAACACAACCGTGTCTGCCCCATGCTAAGCCCCTTCTATCACAACTCACTTCCCAGGAAGTGTGTGTCCATGTAGGGGCAGGGAGCTACTGACTTTTTCCATTAGGTGTGCACCCTTGTGCACACCTCTGGTACAGGTTGTGAAGGTGGCAAGACAAATCAATCGAACCCGATTGTCCCCTCTAAGTTGTTTTACATTTAACAAATAGAGTAAAGCAAAAGAATACAAGGTCAGCAGGGGGTTCCTTGGGCTTTCTCGCCAAAAGTGCTATTCACCAGGTCACAAGATGCTGTATTTAGTGAAGCTATAAGGCTCCAGCCCTCCTGAGCTGTTAAATGTTCTTAAGTGGTTTCTCTGGTGTGGGAAAAATCTGCTCCAGGAAAGGACTGAAATGCCCCAGTGGCTACCTCTGCCCTTCTCTGTGCCAAAATATCATGAACCCTGCAAAAATGACCACATCATTTTGAAACCACACACCCTTTGATCCTCCTGGCCCCTTTAATTTTTATGGAATAACTTTGGTCAAAGTAAATAGTTGGCAGCCATGAGGAAGCAGGAGGATTCTCAGCCTTCTCTAATGGCAATTAGAGAAGAGAAGCACAAACCCTCCGGGGAACTGACTTGGAGACTATGCTGCAAGAGAGGCAGAGATCAAAGGAGGATGACAGTGCATGAGAGGAAGTTTTGCTTCCATCACTGGCGTGGTTTTCCCAGAACTGTTTGCTATCAAATGTCCAAAGTGGAACTTTTAAGACCCTCTGCTAGCTCTCAAAAAAGGCCTTTTTTTTTTTTTTTTAATATGAGATGACACTTTCCCTGAGTTTAGAGAAGAGTCCAGTGAGGGAAATTAAAAGAAAAAAAAGCAGAGAACAAAAATCTCACACCCACAGGTTAGAATCTCGCAGATCCCAGGTGCTGGCTTACTAAGATATGGATATGCAGGAAAAAAAAAAAAAAAAAGTGTAGCAAACTTAAAGCTTCAACATGGCAATGTTACCTGTCAGTATATAGAATGTATCAAAGTTCTGTGCTCCAATGCTTGCCTTTCATCAACTGCAATTCTCTCCCATGTTTCCTAAGCTCTCTTCCTACTGATTGCCTCCTCTCATGTTCTGTGTAAGTGATGCTACATTTAAGGATACATCAGTCCCCACAATGTACCACAGTTATAGACATTGTACTTGTCTTGCTTTTGAAGATCATGTTCCCTCTTTTTTTTTCTCTTGTCACCAGAATTAGGGATTGACTTTTGCATCAAACTGCAACCCTACTGCTCCATCTTTTTAAAAAAGTTTTGAGATAAGATCTGTGTAGGACTCAAAGTTGCCCAGGCTGAACTTAGATTCGCAATTCTGTCCTACCCTTCAGGAATGCTGGGATTGCAGGCTTTTGTACCATGCTTTGCTCCTGCTCCTTCTCATTAAGTAATGTATTTAATACATTTAATTAGTATTGCGGCGCTTAGCTCTGTCCTAGTATTACTCCTCATATGCATAGGGGGGCGTTGATGAAGGCCTAAGAAACCAGACTAGAGATGATGCAATGACTTGGTAATGTAAAGTCCCCCAAATCCCGCTGCAGATGCTCTACAGAGGATTGTGGGCTGTTATTATAACATTAAAATTCTTAGTATCTACACATTAATGAAACATTTATTTTAAGACTCTAATATAGAATGTGTTGTACAGTACAGTGGTATTCAAGTATTCAAGAGCGATATTAGCAGCTGGTTCTTGTATGCCTTTGTAAGTATCTTCATTTGTCTCAGTATTTTATAATCATAATATCTGATTCTCTGTTACGGTTCATAGGACTCAAGTGGTCATAGGACTTTTTCAGAGATGGCTGAATGTAGAGTGTGTGAGGCTGGGATTAAAGGTGAGCGATTACTGAATGAGTCCTCTGACTTGACTGGCACCATCCTAATCCCTGCAGCGTGGATAAAAGGGGCCGAAAGAGGCTTGTTCCTCCCTTTTGTTCTTGTTGCTTTGTAGGTCTGCTGCTGCTATGAACTGTTACCCCTCTGCCATGTACTACCTTCCCTTGGAGCCAGTTGATTGTAAACAAAAACCTCCATAAGCTGTGAGCTAAATACAGTTCTCTTTTAACTTTGGGTGTCATGTATTTTGTCTTGGCAACAAGAGAAAAATAATTAAAATCCTCTGTTTATGATTTTCTTTCTTTTTATTTTTTAATTTTAATTTTATATTTGGCAGATCTGGGGATTGAATTCAGGCCCTTGCGCTTGCCAGGCAAATGCTTATTCTACTGAGCTACCTCCCCAGCCCCCTCTCTCTATGTTTGCCTATTGAGTTATTAGGCTTGTTGTATTGTAGTTCACAATTTGTCAAAATTTATTTGTGCTTTGAATTTTATGGGAATTTAGTATCTTTGTCTAAATACTCTATTTTTTCAGTTTCATCACTTGTACTGACCTCACGTAGATATACAAAATTTTTAGAAACTATTTGATGCTTCTGCAATATTTTTTAAAATCTAAAATCTCTTTATAGACTCCACAGACTTATAGGACAGTTCTTATTTATTTACAAAAGTATTTTTTCAAATAATTAAATAACTTTATTTTTCTCCACTGAATGTATTTTCTTTCAGTAACTTTTATGACAACAGATTTTTTTTTTTTTTTTTTATTGGCGGGACCAGGGTTCAAACTCATGACCTTGCACTTGCCGGGCAGGCACTTGTGTCTCGGAACTATCTCCCCAGCCCCAGACAACAGATTTTTTGAATACATTAAATAGAGGTTCAATCCCTGGGTCTGCCTTGCTGGCCCCACCCCTGGGGCATGCTGAGACAGCAATTGAGATTGGGCGTGGTGGTGTGTGCCTGTAATCCCAGTTCTTGGGAGGCTGTAAACAGGCGGATCACTACTAGTCTGATCTAGTAGTGAGGTGAGACCCAGAACACCCTGTAGACCTTTCCCTAAAATACAAAAAATATATTAAATGTATTGAAACAACTCATTTTGTTACATAGCTTCAGCATCCTTTATTTCATGTAAACTAAAACCATGTCCAAGTACAAATGGTTATACATTCCATTTTCTTCTATTATTGGGGTCTCACCCATTCCCTGATGGCTGCCCACCTCTCTGTGAATGCTTAGAGTAACAGGGAGTGAGTGAGTCTTTGAGGGGGATCATTGTACGGATGAGCAGCTTCAGTTGACAGAAAGTTCTTAAGGTTGAGAGGTGAAATGTTCCTACCTATATCTCCAACTCAAGTTCTCCCCACAGTTCACTAAATGTATCAAGATAGCAAAAAGCTCCATTCAGATTCCACACTAAACATCTGGACCATAAATTCTCTTTCACGTGATGGTGTGCAGTTTTCAATAGAAAACCCTCTTCATGGTTTATTCAATAGTATGTTATAGGCCGGGCGTGGTGGCTCACGCCTGTAATCCCAGCACTCAGGAGGCTGAGGCAGGAGGATCGGTGCGAGTTCGAGACCAGCCTGGGCTACAAAAGTGAGCTCAGGACCAGCCTCAACTGCATAGCGAGACCCTGTCTCAAAAAGACAAAAAAAAAAAAAAAATAGTATGTTATAATGGTATTTTAACTATAGTAATATCTCAATCATCATAAGATCCTTGAATCATTTGTCATAAAGGTTTATTAGATTATTATTTAGGAGAAATTCACTAATTATTGGCCATATACACGTGCTGCACACACACACACACACACACACACACACACACACACACACACACATTTTGAAAGGCCAAGAGCTAAAATACATCTTCATTTAGCTTTGAAATCCTATTACTTCCATCGACAAAGGGGATAGTTTTGTTTCTGATATGATTCTAAAATTTTAATGAGCCCAGGGAGGCTTGTTGAAGATATAAGAATTTTAGATGCTTGTCTCTAACCACTTAATATTCAGTCTCCTAGTATTTGGTATGTTGCTCCTTAATGTAAATCCACTTTCTCTATGCTAAACTTAAAACATCATGCACACACATGTGCCAACAAATATCCCCCCCAAATGGAATGTAAGTATCAGATAAATTTTCATTATGAAAGCCATAAATTTGACCAACTTGGTGAAGAATTCATTATCTAATACATTTGTAAAAGGAGATTTAAGCAGTGAATCTCCAATTACTGCTGGAATAAATTGTGTGACCTGGAAGGAAGCTCAGCATCTCACTGATAAGATCACACGTTAAGAGATTTATTGGCCAATGGTTGCTGAAGACTCAAAGTCAATCTCAAATCTCACTCACACACCTTTGCAAACACCCTCTGACTCCTACAATGAGAGCTGCCACCACCACACGCCCTGCCTGTGCATCTGGGTTTCTCCTACTAATGGCCCACACTGAATTGGACCATAAGGTCTGCTCACCTGGGAAACAGAGCCATACTGTGATCTGGAAACTCTTCAAAGCAGCAGCTCTGCTTGCTAGAGGATTTTAATGGGAAAGCTAATGAAAAAGGTACTTGCTGTCTACTGTTGTCATTTTTCCAGAAAAGATAGCGTTGATGTTAATTCTGTTAGCATGTTTTTAACAACCATGAGCCTTTCCTTTTTTATAATTGTTAATAGTAGTGACAGCGATGACATGGTTTTAATTTTGGAGACACAGTTGTCCAGTTTTCATCTTATTTTTCTTGTGAAGAGGTATGAGATCAAGGACACATAGGTTTTGGAATGGAGGAGACCTGATTTGGAATCCGTATGAAATCACTGAGCAATTAATCTCATGTTAGGAGTTTCATCTTTAAAGCAGTAGTTGATTTTAATAATGTTAAAATGCTAGTGACTTTTTTAGCACTTGCTATGTGCTATGCAATATGGAAAGCCTTCTAAATCTTTCCATTGAAATAATTTGAAGTTTGTTGCGTTATTATCCCAATATTATCATCAAGGAATTGAGTCCTGGAGCAATTAATACACAGAAGGCCTCATGGCTGCTAAATGGTCTTAAATATGACTCTGCTTAGTTAAAAAAAAAATCTGTTCTCTCACCTGCTACAATATGCTGCTACCCCTTAAAAGATATGTGTACAGGGTTTATATGGCTTTACAAAAGGAAGTCTGTCATTAATCTGATAAACTTGAAAAGAGGAAAAGCAACTTTGTGAATCCTTTCTTAATGCCTGAATCCTACAAAGCACAGGACCAGAGCCTCTGCCAATGGTTCTGGCTTTCTCTCATCTTTACCAATGACTTCTGTTGTCTGTTTTCCAATCTTCTAATTCCACGTAGCTGACCTCTCTGGTGAGACGAGGGTTGTCCACATTTATTTGTTACATCCGTTAAATAACACTTGTCCTGGTATATGGTATTTATGGCAGGATAAGTTCTTTCAACACACAATATAAGATATATAACTACATGAAATATATTTTTATATAGAAACCTTTTATCACTACCTTTCAACATACAGTGGTTAGATACCCAAGATCGCAAAGGAAGTTTTAGAGCCATGGTTTGAATTCTAATATAAACTCTACATATTATATAAAGATTTATGACATTTAAATAAAATAAAGATATATTGCTAGGTCAATTTACTGAATTTAAGCCTTTGTATTATAGCTTCTCGTTCTCAGTACTTATAGAAACCAGAGATTTCAATTACACAAAAGACATACTGATCCAGAAAATGTGATGCATATCACAGTAAGTAAAGAACAAAGATACTTGTTCAGCCATATAAATAAAATTATGGTATTTATTCATTTCCTTGACTTTTGTTTGAAATGTGCAAAGAGTCTGGGGTGAAAACAACATACTTTCAAAATCATATTATCAAATTGAAGTTACTAAGATAGAAAATGAAGCTATCAAAGAATAGTTTTACTGTAGCTTCTACATTGGTTAATAAATCAGATTCTTACAAGCAATACTCTAAATCTTTCAAAGTCATCTATAGGAGCCTAAATGGTACGTGCACTGGCACAGGACCCTGGGTTGATAACATGGGAGCACCCCCATGCACATGTTAACACCCCCACCTCCACATACACCTGTTCTTGGAAGTGTTCCACAGGTAAGAAAGCAAAGAATGATAAACTGGAAAAATTATAATGTTCTATGACATCCCAAACTATCCCAAAGTACAAAAAGTTATTGTTTCAGTAAATAAATAGATAGAACTATAGTACACTTGAAAATTTTTCAGCATTAATGTATATCTGTTTGGGAAAGACTGCAGACAGATGGACAGTTTGCTCTAGCCAGGAGAACAGCCAGCCCAATTAGCTGAGTTACCTGCGGACAACTTGATGACTGAGAAAGTAACACAGGAAATGCAGTTGCTAGCTAAATCCAACTATGGTCCCTGAAGCAAGCAAGAGGTGACTTCTGGAGAAAATGCCATGAGAATCCTAAGAAGAATTCCACTGCAAGCAAAATGGCTTCTTCCTTTCCCTCCTCCCAGGCCTGTGAGCCCTGAGAGCACCCAGCTGGAAGAAGCAGCATGGCAGAGCACCATCTGCCACTCCCCCTGGCGGGCACGGGCTTGCCTGAAAGGCCCTGGTGCTCTTGGAGGAGCTGGAGGAGCTGGGAAAGTGGATTTGCAACTGCCGCTTCCCCAGAGTGGAGGGCAGCAGCATGAGACAGAGCCCCGATTGTCTCAAGGGATCTCAACTGGTGGTGAACTCTCGCCTGATAGCTTAGCCAGTGAGTTTTCCTTCTCCATGCTCTAAGCACATCTCAGCACTTGGAACTTAAGGCCCTTCCACTCCTCCCCACTTGAGCTTCCTTACTTCCTATTATCTCTTATAATTTCCTCCTTATTTGTAAATTGGGCTCCTCATATAAGGAAAACCATGTAACAGTTAAACTTGTGTGGCTGATTTATTTCACTTTACATTTTTGTCATGGGGTGCATTCACTTTCCTACAAAAATACTCAAGATTATCTTTATGGAAGATTCGTGCCCCATTGGGTATAAACACCACATTTTCTTTACCCATTTATCTGATGAATATATACGTGTTTCCAAGACTTAGCTATTAGGAGTTGTGCGGCTATAAACACAAGTATGCACGATTTACTGTGATATGTCCTCAACACTTTAGGGATAGTACTGCATCAAATCGAATTTCCACCTCTAGTATTTTGAGGAATCATCACACAGATTTCCATAGTGGTTGGATTTGGTTACAGTCCCAACAATGTAGAAGGATTCCTTTTTTTCCTACAATTTCACCAACATTAGCTATTATTTGACTTCTTGAAAACAGCCACTCTTGCTGGAGACAGAATCTCTGTGTTGTTTCAATTTTCATTTTTTTAGTGGTTAGAAATGTTGAGCATTTCTTCTTGTATTTGTTAGCCATGTGTACTTGTTCTACAGTGTCTGTTCAGTTCACTTGCTCATTTTTTCTTTATTTTATTTTTTTATGTATTCAGTACATGGTCTACAGGGTCTCACTATGCAGTTGGGACTCGTAGTGATCCTCCTGTTTTCAGCCTGTCAAGCACTGGGATTACAGGCATGCATCACCATGCCCAGTCTCAATCACCATCTCAGCATGCCCCAGGGATGGGGCTGGAATGCCAGGCAGGGATCAAATCCCTGACCCCTGCATCTGCCTAAGCAGGCGCTTTAATCTTCTGAGCTATCTAGCTGGCCCCACTTGCTCATTTTTTGATTGGCTATTTTATTTGTGGGGGCTCTACTGTTTTTAAAATATTTTTTTACTCTTAATAAGAAATAACAATGAGACGGTTTCAAACATGTTAGGAGGACAGCCACAGTAATTAATATGATGTATATTGTTGTCTTCATAGTAGTTGTTCAGAGTACAAGATGCAGACATGATAACTTTTTAAAACACTATTGGTACAAATATTTGAGTTCTTTATATATTCTAGATATTAGTTCCCTGTCTGATAACAAGCTGGCAAAATTATTTTCTCATTCAATTGGTCTTTTTTTTCCTCTCTGTTGTTTCTTTTGTGATGCAGAAGCTTTTTAATTTGATATGATCCCATTTGTTGATTTTTAGTATTATTATCCTGTACAACTGGTGTTAGGTTCAGAAAGTCCTTACCTTTGCCTATGACTTTAAGAGTTTTTACTATTTTATCTTCCAAGAGATGAAGGGTTTGTATTTTTTTTTTTTTTTGAAGGGTGTTCAGGTTCAGGGTCTCATTACTAGATCAGACTTGTAGTGATCTGCCTGTTTACAGTCTCCAAAAAGCTGGGATTACAAGCATGTGCCACCATGCTCAGTCTCAATTGCTGTATCAATGTGTCCCGAGGTCAGCGCTAGTATGGCAAGCCTAGGGATTGAACCACTGGGTCCTATACCTGCTTGCAGGTGCTTTAATCCACTGAGCTATTTGGCCAGCCCAATATTTTAACATTTAGTTCTTTGACATATTTTAATTTTAGTTTAATAGATGGTGAATCATGGTTCTAGATTCAATGTTTTATACATAGATAGTCAACACCCTTTGTTAAAGAGGCTCTTGCTGGGCGTGGTGGCGCACGCCTGTAATTGCAACACTTGGGAGGCTGAGGCAGGAGGATCTGTGCGAGTTCGAGACCAGCCTGGGCTACAAAAATGAGCTCAAGGCTAGCCTGAACTGCACAGTGAG
The DNA here is from genome assembly GCA_004027025.1 of Myocastor coypus. Taxonomy (NCBI): domain Eukaryota; kingdom Metazoa; phylum Chordata; class Mammalia; order Rodentia; family Myocastoridae; genus Myocastor; species Myocastor coypus. Next base: position 5,954 of record PVJA010002686.1, on the reverse strand, counting down.
ACCCTGTCTCGAAAAGACAGACAGACAGAGAGAGAGAGAGAGAGAGAGAGAGAGAGAGAGAGAGAGAGAGAGAGAGAGAGAGAGAGAGACTCTTTTTCGCCAAGTGTATATTTTCATGTACTTGGAATTATTTCTGCATCCTCTAGTTCTATTCCACTGACTCTCATGCCTGTTTTTGTCCCAGTTTCACACTGTTTTTGTTCTTTCTAGCTTTTTAGTATTAGTTCAAGTATGGGTACGATGTCTTTTCTTTTGCTCTTGTACCCAACGATTGCTTTGAATTTTCTGAGTCTCCTCAGGTTCCGTGTCAATTTGAGGATTGTTTTCTCTATTTCTTGTTTAGCATTTTGATTGGGAGTGTACTAAATCTGTACATCAGTTTTGGAAGTGAGACCAATTTCAGTATATTAGTTCTGTCTACCCAGGAACAAGAGATATTTTTCCATTTTCTGTTGTCCTCTCCAATTTACCTTGTCAGAGTACTGCCATTTTCACTTCAAAGGTCTTTTATTTTCTTAGATTAATTCCTAAATACTTAATCTTTCTTGCTACTATAGTGAATGATATTCTATTTTATTCATTAGTGGTTCATTGGAACATTATTGATTTTTGTATATCGCTACATTACTGTATTAATGCTAAGATCCTTTCAGTAGACTTCATCTAGTCTTCTCTGTAGAGTATCATGTAATCTGTAAATACTAATAATCTGATTTTTCCTTTCTTGTCATACCCCTTTTCTTTTTTTGCCTGATTTATCTTTCTAATATTTCAAATACTATGTTGAGCAAGAGATGGCTTCATTACATTTTTTGTGTGTGTGATACCAGAGATTGAACTCAGGACCTTGCACTTGCCAGGCAAGTGCTTATTCTACTGAGCTATCTCCTCTGCCCCTCTATTCTTAACAAGTATAAGAACTACTTACTACTCTAAGTAACTTTTTATTTATCACTCAGAGTAGAAAGATATCAGAAGCTGCAAGACAAGTGCTAAACATAGAAAAATTTGACAAAGGAAACTAAAAATAAAAACAGGTTAAGAACCGTTCTAAACGACTGCATCTAAATGTAACTGATGCTGAAGTGCAAAGTCCCGCGTCACTCATGACAATCTCAGCCATTCGCAGACACCTCCCATGGTGGCATTTCATTAAGGACTTAACATTGCAATATAGGTTCAGGAAGAAGATTCTCTGTGTTCCTCCAAGGTAAATCTCATTTTGAGGGCCAGAGCGAGAGTGACCTCCACAGCAGCAATATTAAACAAATTCACACCAATAATAAAGAAGAGCTGATGCTGATACCTCACAAAGAAGCCTAATGAGATATTTTGTTTGACTCCTGTAAGGATAACTGAGACATGAGTGAGAAAATTGTTATTATTGCCCTCACTTTACACAAAATCGAATAGCAAACCAGAAAATATGTGTGATTTGTTCCAAAGCACTAGCTTCAGTGTCTCTTGTTTCTGTTGTGCATCTCTAATATTAATTCTTAAAGATGAATCACAGACCAAGTATCCTTTCAAAACATAATAATTAAAATATCTTGTTGTTTTTCCCTACTCTCTGTAAAAGCCTATTATCTATCTATCTACCTGTCTGTCTTTATTTCTCATCATATTTTAAATATTAAAACATCCTCACTGATAGGTGATTAAACTATAATGCCATATTCTTCTTTTCTATTATAGATGCATCAAAATATTGGGATAAAAATTCCCTAAATTCAATTGTGAATAGTAAGATTTTCAGTTCTGTTATACTATCCACCATGTATTTTAAATGAGGCCAATTATTTCATACTGTCAAATATTTCTAACAGCTATTTCTTTTGCATAAATGCCACCTATACAAATTAAAGAATGAACATGCTTTGAAATCACTTTCGTCTTAGTCTCCATAGAACCCTTCCTTCATCTTTCAGTGAACAGCGATCTCTGCCACAAAGTTCACCAGCAAAAGCAATGAGTGAATTGACCACTGTCCTGTTGGCCTGTTCCTGGACAACAGAACATGGCTGTCTGAGGTTGCCAGAATCTAAGGCGCTAGCTATGCTGGCCATCGGAGCCAGTCCCTTATGCTAAGCTCTGTGGACCAGAATCCACAAAATAGAGAACTTACGTTTCTAGAGCTGTCAACCTGGCACAAACCAGATGGAGACAAGTTCTACTTGAAAACTTATTAAGCTTTCTCAGAAGGAAGATGGGTGAGAGGTCAACATACAAAGAAGAAAATACAACAAAAACTCTTATAAATACAACTTTACAAGATGATAGCTACCCAACTCCCCACATCTTGTGCTGCTGACCATGATAATCTTTGGCATGCTTCAGTTACACCAGAGACCCTCTCAAGCATACATCTGGAGTCAGGGGGAGAATGGGATATTTTCCATGTCTTGACTTCTTGACTATAAACTGGATTGTATAATTTCAATGATCCTTCCTGTCTTTAGACCCTTTATTGTGACTTTTCTTTATACAGATGCTATCATCTGAGAAGAAGCAGCAAAAGCCATGGGGACATAATTACACAGAATGGGGCAGTACAGAGGCCCAAACAAATGTATTCTCCACACCATACCAGAATCACAGTAGGGACTCTTCCAGGGGACCTGACTTCTTTAGGTCTTGGGATAACGGCATAAATAAGAGTGATGCTGATGTTCTGCGAAGTTCTTCACATTTCAAGGCCTTCAGATTTTAAGACAAATCCACTGACTGGCAGATTTTTTAGTCTATTATTACTGTGCCATAAATAAAGCATTTTTAGCACTATCTACTTTGAACATAAAATGATTGTTGCCTAGGACTTAGTACAGGATCCAGCCAGCATGCCATCCGAAGAGGCTAACCTCACAGAGTATTGTGGAATCGTAGACATAAGAGGAAAGTTGTGCAGTGCTATGGGAGTTTAAGCTGCAAAACATCTGGACCAAACACACCTGAGCATATGTTTATCTTCAGGCAAAGGAAAACCGCAGCAAATAAGAACCTTTTGATTTTCTTATTAGAGTGAAATAAAGTCATATTTCCATTGCTACTAGTACATAACACAAATATTATTTATTATTTATTGAAGTGTTACATAAACGTATTTCTTTAAGTGTAGAACTATCTGATGCCACACTTGCAGCATAATCACTTAAGATTTTGGCAAATTTATGAAGACATGATGCAAGTGTCTTTAATGTTCATTGGCTAAATCAGGTAAATTTACCAACCCCTTTTGAATGTTTGCTGTATGCCTATCACTGTGTCAGCTACTGAGGATATGGAGAAGATTAATGTGTCTCCCCCCAAGGGTAGAACACATAGATTAACTACTCAAGGAGACAGGGAGTTTACATAACATGGGAAGTACAGAGAGTAAACAAGATTGGACAGGACGAGCACCCCCAGAAGCTGTTTTTCAGCTAGTAGTTTCAAAAAGGCCTAATCTTTTAAACTTTCCTTCTAGAACAGACTGCGCAACATGGAGGAAACAATGGGAAAATGCTAGTTGTAGGCAGTCCTTGATTGCCTGGACTTATTCAGCTCTAACATGAAGCATGAGCATTCCATCTAGTGGAGCAAAAGCCCCAGAGGTAACCATATTCATCCATTTAAAGTGGGCAGGGCTAGGACCACTCTGTGATTAGCACCTACTTCCTGGGGATTTTTACTTGTCAACTCTGCTTTCTTTCCAACCAGTTTTTCCAAACCACAGATTTTAACCTTTTGTTATGAAGTTCCATGCTTTCCTGAAGACCTTGCCAGTAGTACTAACGGTATGCTGAAGGAAATGTAACTGTCCAAGGCGGATCCGGGAGCAGATTGCTATTTCCAGGAATGCTCCTTAATCCAGGTGCAGATTTTGTGACACATAGTGTAAGGGAGAACATCAGAAAGAGAAGATTTCTGCTCTTTCTCTGAAAGCATAAGAAACTAACAACTTCATTCATAGAAATTGGAGACCACAGAACAGGATTGGTAAAGACAAAGAAGTAAGAGGGCTGAGTTCACATTTTGATAATAAGAAGTGGCTCTGCAGGGTGTGGCCAGAGTGGGTAATGCTCTTTGCTATGATATTAGAACAGTTTCCTTAAAGTGAGTGGAGTGGGGGTTTGGTTTACTGAATTCTCATGAATGCAATTAAATGTGATCAAAAGTGTTTTTTAGAATAGTCTAGTGCTAAGAATATAGCTCACTGTTTGCCTAGCAGTTGTGGGGTCCCAGTTTTCTAGGTTCAATCCTGAGAATTAAAAAGCAAAAAGTAAAGTGGAAAGAACATTCTATCTTCTGCATAGAAAAAAAAGTGGAGTCGAGTGGACAACAAAGTAAACCTTGTCAATTGTAAAAATACAAATTTCAATTCTTCAGTTTTCAGTCATTGAAATTAAATTTTTCCTTCACTTACAGAGTCAGAATTTTCTTGTAGAGTTGAGGTCAACACTACCTCAGCTCCAAGTGTGTGCCTAGTTACTCTTATGTTGTGACCTTCCTAAAAACTAACTTAAAAAGTATTAACATTCACACCAAAAAGACAAAAAAGAAAGTCATTCCTTCAAAGAAATAAAGATCAAGTGCCTCCATCTTCATGACTTTAAACTAAGGCAAAACTCTATTAATTTTGCTATAGATTCTCTTGTGCAATGAACATCAAATAAAAATCTAATAGCCTAATAGATTTCAAGTGTACAGATTAACTGAAGTACTTAAGTAAATACTTCAAACTCACTTACTGGAGCAGAAAAGTAACATTTAGAAATGAATTCTGAAAACATAAAGTCTTGAGGATCCATTGCAGGGATTACAGGCATGATATATAGCAATTATGTCAACACAAACTCTAGTAAACTGGCCAAGCAATTTCTGTCATCTTAATTGGTTTCCTTAAAGAAGTCAGATCTTCTCTTATTTCTTTTTAATTTTCCATATAGAAAAGCTCATGACTTTGAACTTGAAACCTCATCAGCTCCTTATGTCAGTGAAAGACTACTTAGGTGAATATTCTAAAGCTCTGCAAAATGTCTAAAAGGAAGCTTCATGCTTGGATGACACATTTCAAGTATTATTCTTAGAAACTAACTTTTTTGCCCTAAAAAGTTCAAAATACATGTTGAAGGAACATTTGCAATTAAAAATAGAAAGGAATACTTTGGAGAGTCAGTAAATTATGGAAAAATGAAAACAAAGCCTAGTAATAAATCCCCCTTCTCAGTCCTGAACACCTGGTCCACATCAAAGCCTTCCTTGGCATTCTCATCCATTCCTTTTTCCCTTTCTGCTTTTGCTCATATTCGGTCCCAGATATGTCATGAGAAAACTGGAACACTTCTGATTCCCAGAGGGAGATGATCCTCTGTACATGCCATAGATACTTGAACACAGAACCCAGGGAACAATGTCATACATAAAAATATTTCTAATTGTCCTTTGGGATTTTGATGAAGCATTTGCCCTTCCATGATAGGATGATTAATCTTGATTGTCAACTTGATTGATTTATGAGGCAACTAAAAGACCACTGTGTGTGTTTGGGCAGGTCAAGGGCGGGACTAGGACAGAGTGTATTTGGTCCTTGGCCCCTGCCTGGTGGTTCTTAACCTCTGCTTCCATGATGCGAAGAGTTCAGCAGCTTTTCCTCTGCACATTCTCCTGCCATAATGCTTCCATCTTGGAGAAAACTGGCCGTGGACTGCAGCCTCTTCAGCCACATCCCCAAATAAACCCTGTCTCCTTTCAGCTACGATGTCAGGCTTTCATCCTAGCACTGGGAAAGCTACTGATTATGCAAAAAGAATTCCTTATGAGTTTCTAAAGAGAAACTGGTCATTTCTAAGCATTCATTTTATTTATATACTTATTTTGTGAAACCAGGGATTGAACTCAGGTCCTTGCACTTGCCAGGCAGGCACTTATGCCCCTGAGATATCTCCCCAGCCCCTATTTATTTATTTATTTATTTA